>JANPXK010000055.1:0-75777 GCA_024704745.1 Rosa lucieae
TACTCTTCGCCGCCGCCACAGCGGATAACGGCCTGCTATCTCCGACTCTCACAGCTACAGACACATGTGCGACTGTGGGACAAAGCAAAGGGAGACCTTTGGGTGGGGCGCGAGGGAGCAATTCGGAAGCAAAGGAAGTGGCCAAAGCAGAAGCCATGAGCAACAAGTTTAGTTTACTACTAGTTTGGTTGTCGGAGAGATGGATTTGGGGTATAGGTGTAGCCTTGTAGAAGATAAGAGGGAGAGAGGAGAGAGATCTAGGTTTTGGATCCGATAGATTTGGTGTCGGCGTAGAACAGAGGTCTTGGATCCGATGGATTTGAAGTGTAGGCGGTGAAGGTTGTAGGTTTTGATTTTGGGGAGACGCAGTAGGGAGTGTGAGGAGATTTTGGTTTTGGTTTTGGTTTTGGCCTTTAATTTGAATCTGTGTCGAGAGAGTGAGGAGGTTTGAGTTTTTTGTTATTTTTTTGGCTCTAGTGGTAGGGTTTCAAGCCCAGCCTATGTCAATTTTGGACTTCAATATGAGGTTTGGCACCACTAACACGGTGGAAAACTTGGCGCTCAATTTTTTTTAGCATTACACAACAGTTTGTTATCTTAAACGTCTTCTGAATTAGTTCCTAAGTCCTTATCAGACGACAGCTCTTAACAAAATGACGTCTAAAAATAAAAAAATCATTCACACGACAGATAATTACATAGCGTCGTCTGAGAGGTGTCGTCTGCTTCAATTTTTGTAGTAGTGCCACATGCTCATTTTCTCATGTGGTTAGTAGTTACATTAGCAAAGAGATAAACTATACAAGTCTCACATCACTTATTATCAGAAATAGATGAAAAACAGAGTGTAAATTGACAATTTGTGCAAATGGATAATTATGACCGAATTCATTCAAATTCCAAGTGGGAAGAAATGCTTCATTTTCTTATATGAGATGTTAAGTTATGAAAAAAGGATATGCATGACTTACCAAACTTGGTTCATATTTTGACAGGACGTAACTTAGTTTAGTACTCAAAGTAAACGATGAAAGAGTAATTAATATTAGAAAGGTTCTTACTCTACCAATAGACATGCACCCTCAAGTTATTAGGTGCTGAAATTAGAATCCCATTTTAATATGTGATTGGATTTAGTCGACTAAACAATGAGACAATGATCCAAATTTCGTATCAATATGCGGCCATTTGGAGGCGTTGAAATTTTGCAATGAAATGTGTTATTATTTTATCTACAGAAGTAAAAGGTACGGGAGGACATGAAATGACAAAATGTTGGGATAGAAGTTGTTAAATAGATTGTCAAAAGGAATAATAATAATAACAATAAAGGAAATTATTCTATGCACCGACGGTGTAAATGACTCAACACTTATAAAATAATTTTAACTCTTAATATTTATAATTAATATTTTTATTAATAACCTAAGAGTGTATTTAATATAATCTAACCATTCATTTATGTCGGTGCAAGTGCACGTCGGTGCACTGAATCATCCGGAAAATGATGATAATAATAATGATAATAATAATAATAATAATAATAAGTAGCGTTCTTTATACATGTTCTGCATGTGTAATAGATTTTTTTTTAAAGATAATTAAAAAATAAAATAAAATACAGTTATTGCACAGAGAAAATATTGGGAGAGAAAAGTGGAGATGGGAAAATTTATTTTTTATTTTTTTAATAAAAATCCATTTTGTAATTGTCATATTTATCCTTGTGATTTAATTTATTTTCAAAGTTTTTTAATCTTTCAGGGTTAAATCTGTCAAATTTTTTTATTTTGGCTAACAAACCCTCTTCTCTTAATAATAACTAGACACCAAACACACCCTATGGGTGTGGATAATTACTTGAGAAGTTATTCCACAGAATGTGGAGAAAATTGCTGCACATATTCATATTTTGTTTTTGATTTTTGATTTTTTTTTGTTAAATTTCTTTTGTTTTTTATTTATTTGTGAATTGACCATTTTGTCTTTCTCAAATATTTCAATTCAAATGTTTTTTAATATTTAAGGGATATTTTGGTAAAAATTTTTCTGTTTTGGTTGACAAACTCTCTTCTCTTAATAATAGTATAGATAATAATAATACTAATAATAATAATAAATAAATAAATAAATAAAAAGTTCTTCTGCTTAATAATAAAAATAAAGAAAAAAGTTCTTCTGCTTATTATTGCTAATAATAATAATATAATAATAATAAATAAATAAATAAATAAATAAATAAATTCTTCTGCTTAATAATAAAAAATAAATAAATAAATAAGTTCTTCTGCTTATTATTGCTACCCCCATTTCATAATATTTGGCATGTGAAGCCTCTAGTGACTAATGCATGGCAGGTTGCCATCAAACAAAATAAATAAAGGAAAAAAAAAAGCCTTTCCAAATTTAAAATGAAACTAATCGTTAGATCTTGGTTTGGAGTTGCTCATTTGTGTTATGAGGTTTCCATGCATGTATGGCTAAAGAACTTGCTGAAAACAGCTCCTAGAAGTTTCTTAAAGGTACTGTTCAAAAAAAAAATATCACACGTCACTTAGATTATAACATAAATTATTATCCTTGTGTGTGTGTGTGTGTATATATATAACTTATGTGTACAAGAAAATAAAAATTTATATTGCCACAATATATATCTCTTGGTTGTAACTTTAATGGATTTTCAACAGCTTTGCTCTTACGTGAATTTGGTGCATAAAATTGTCACAACTTTTGATTCAGTTTTTGGCTGTGGGATGGTGCTTTTTGATTGGTGGATCTCAGTTGACCTAATATATATGGCTTGGTGCGAGTATGTTCTCATATAGTGATTTCTATTGAGGAAAATATCTCTCATGGTCACTGAATTATGACTCGTTCGATACTTAACTCACTGACTTTTCAATAATATCACTTAACTCATCCACTAATATCTATTTTTCACATAACTCACTCCTGTTTAATGACATCAATTGTGTTGTTAAAAAATTTTGCTTTGTCTAATTACTTATAAATATTTTAAAAAGAAATATTAAAATAAAAAAAATAAATTGATAAAGAAAGTTATTAGAATTATTTTTCAAATTTTTATAGTTTTCTGATAATTTCTACTATTAAAGGAAATTTAAAAAAAAGAATTTTAATTGGAAAACAAAAAAAAAATCTATTACTTTTTTCCTTTAGAAAAAAATTATATTTTTTCAAGTTGAAAATATATAATTTAGTGTTTAAACAAATATACTCTCAACTTTAACAATTTCTAACGGGAGATTTAACAGAGTTAAGTATAAGATAATGGTAAATGTGAGTGAGTTCCTTTTTCATTTTTTAAAGAGGATCAAAGGATTTCCCTTCTATCCCCATGGTGACTCGAACCCATGACCTTGATCTTTGGTTATGAGTTAAGTGATATTTTTGAAAAGTTAATAAATTAAGTGTCGAATGAGTCATAACTCAGTGATTATTGATGATTTTTGACTTTCTATTGGCTAGCCTGTCTCTATTCAATTTAGTTTGTAGTTTTTCATGAGAGGTAGAAATTGTTGTTCTTCTTGGTAGTGGCATATTCGGTACGTATTCAACTCGATCACATATGATGGAGACATAGGGTGGAAATCTTCTCTCAAGGGCAGTGGTGATGTTGCGGGGCAGGTTGTGGTCTCCTTACATATTTGAGTGTTGATCCTTGGAGGTGTCTACCAATAATTCTGGCGTTAAAGAGTCAAGATACCAGCAATTATCCTTGTTCTATGCGAAATCATTGACTTGAGATATAGCATCATCTTGTTATAAATTAGCCCATATGGGCATAACTTACCTAAGTCATTACCTCCAGGCTCCAGAGCTTAGTTGTTATGTGGTGAATCTTCTGTTACTTTAGTTGCAAAAGGGTCGGTGGTGTCAACGGTTTCTAGGAACCTTTATTTGGCCTATTGATCTTTGTAATCTAAGAATGAAGGCTGATTAATATAAAATTAACGACAGACCAATTTCTTTTCTTTTGAATGGGACATGGTCAAATGTAGTCAGCCTCAATTACATCCGAGTAAATGCCAAAACAGTCTTTGAAGTTTGGGTTATTCGTCGTTTTGATTCCCAATATTCTAAAACTATCACATCGGTACCTCAAAATTAACTTCTCTTTTTTTCCAAAGGTATTTCCGTCTTGCCATCTCTCTCCCTTCCACAAAACTCATTACAGTCTTGATCGAGATAAGTAGTCAGCAATCACTAACAAAAATTAAGAAAAAAGCACCGCATAAAACACAATATTTTCTTAATTGTTGAGAAGATTCTTAACTAATGAAATATAATAAATGATACATAAAATAACTTGTGCTTAAACAAAAATCAAGTTCTAATTATTAACACACCTTAATATACTTTGTTGATTAGTTTATGAAAACTTTTGATCTAGCGCTCTTTTAGGGTTTTGGGAGTGCGGCTGTTGTTCCCTACATCTACCATCTTTGATGGCTGCTTTCCGATTGGCTTGCCAAATCGGCCTTTATTCTTGCTTCATCTTGGTGCTTGGCGTGATGTTTTGACAAGGTTCTTTTGGCAGGGTTGAGGGACCATGGGCGAAATTGGATCTAGAGTGGTCTAGATCGGGTCGCTTTCTTACCGAGATTGCATCACTATGGCTGGTTGTGAGTCTATCTTCCAGCGGCAACTGGGTCGTTTAGCCAGAAGACTAGCCTTTGGCTATCAAATCCGATCTGACTGTGAAGGGTGCCGAAATTTTTGTTGGGGGCGGCGTCTCCTCAAAGCTTGCAAGTTCTGGCGTATTCAGGCTTCCACAAGCGGCGGTGAAATCCTACTGTTTGGCGCTGGTTTTGGCGGAGCTGGGACGGTGCATTCTTCCCGACGGCGGCAGCGGCTTGCTATGCAGAGGTAGGTGGATACATTGGGGTGCCCTTAGCTGTTTCAACTAAATGGGCCAACTGGGCCGGGTACTGGTTGGATCTGGGCTCTAGGATTTGCCTAAGGGTTTACCCAAATTGGGCCTTGGATATAGTTTATCTCGGCAGGGCTATGGGCCCATGATTTCATGTTTTCAATTTTCAATTTCATGGGCCTTTGTCAGGCAGAAACTTTGAAGAATGATTCAAAACTTGAATCATTTTATGCTGAAACAGCTGGTAAGAGTGAAGCTGTGCAGATGATGAAAAGCGAGGCTGTGCGGTTGGTGGAGTCTCCTGATGCAGAGGGTAATGTGGAAGGTGGTTTGTCACCTTCTACTGCTAATTTAATTTAATTTCTATTTGGGCCACAAAAAAACTAGAGCCTTAGTTGAAACCATTTTATATCTGCTTCAAGGTTTCTTGGTTTTGTTAGAATAATAGTGTGTCGACTTTCTAAAAGGTGGGTGTAGTTGAGACTTTTTGGGATTTTTATTCTTCTAGAATAGGGATTTTGAGAAGTTCTAAGGAACGATTATTTATGTCGACTTCATAGAGATGTTTCCTTTTTGTACTGCTTGCTGAACTTAATGAACGTCTGACCCATTTTGATCCAAAAAAAAAAATCAATCTCTAACTTGTTAACAAATTGCTTAACAAATATAACTTTGAAGTGACCAACATAATTGATTAGGGCAGAAAATCCTCTGTCCTCAATTACCTATCTCCAAATAGATTGGACATTGTTGATACATGTCCAATCTATTTGAGCCTCTCAAACACCGTTTCCTTCCCCTTATAGACAAAACAAAAACTTTATTTTCTTATAGATAATATTTAAACTAAACTTGTTTTGTTTATTCATCTGATCATCTCTCTTCGTTCTTAATTATTCCCATGAAACTTCAACAATAATGAAATAGATCGTAAGATCTAAGAGATGAGATGAGGAATCAATAGTCCTCAAACCCTCTCTCTCTCTCTCTCTCTCTCTCTCTCTCTCTCGTGGTGTTGACCAGAATCTTCTTAGTCCCCATGGTACGAGATATGACATCAGATCCATGATTCTCATATCGATACTGAGCTTTGTGAGATGTGTTTCAAGATCTTGCTCTTATTAACTTGGCATCAGACTATTATTAGACTTTGAGTGAAGTCATAGAATAGGCGATTGGAGTTGGTTGTTAATGGGAGTTGCAGATGGATGCTGAGCATGAAGGATTACCATTCAAGATGAACCCATCTCAGATTTTCATATAACATATTTAACAAAATCAAATTAATCTGACCAAACCATATAAAAATGTATCGACCCACCTTGGAAGAATCTTCCAAAGATCTCGACCCACCTGATCAAAATGTTCCTATTCTCGTTTTCTCTATAGTTCGATGAATTTGGCTTGGAGAAGAAAACATTCTATTTCTTTTATTTCCTTTTTCTTTTCACTTGGACTTTTTTAAAAATTTGTTTGTGCGGTTAACGGGGCTAAATGACTATTAGATGAGCTAGACTGAAATGCACAATTGTCAACAGGGGAGGAGATAGGAAATCAGGGACAGGATTTGCTGCCATTGATTGGTAACTTTTCTGCATTACAATAATCTTATGACTCCTTTTCAAAAAGATTTCTTTATGACTCATTTCATGAGCGTGATACATAGAAATGTAGAGAACAAATACAAGAACAACAATTTATTTCACATTACCTTGAAAATAGTTCATTGCAAATATGTGCATAAATAAAATAAAAATACAAACAGAAATTTAAATGGGTCGTATAATTTTACAGAGTTTCTATTGAACCTCCAAAGTTGCTCATCTGACCTCTCTGCTCTCTACAATTCCTTTTTTCTTTTAAATACAAATGTTAATTTGCTCACTAGACCTCTTTTTGAATTCCTACAATAACCTTAGTTACATTATTCTTATACAAAATAATAAATTACTCATTATACCTCTAATTCACTCACTATACCTCCATTCCTTGATTTTTTATTCTTTTTTTTTTTTTTTTGCATGTAGACACAAAATGTTACCTAAACAAAATTTCACTTGCTCCACTAACAGTTTTTAACCTCATTTACCCAAAACACTATAAGAGATTATTTCCCTAATACCCAATTAATTTTTTTTTATTCTTTTTATTTATTTTTGGGATTTTTTTTCCCTCTCCTTCTTTCTCACTTAGAGAGAGAAGTCATCCTCCACCTTGCTGTGCTCCGGTGACCAGTGGCCGGCCTTGGTCTCCGGCTTTCGATGACCGGACTCCGGCTACCGGTGACCCGAATCCGGCAACCGATGATCGGAATCCAGCGACCGGTCACTGGAATCCTGCTACTGGACTGGTGATCGGATTCCGGCGTTTGAATTTATTGCCCCATAATAATACCTAGTAATCATATTATTGCTCCCCAGTAACCATATTATTGCCCCCCAGTAATCATATTATTGCCTCCCAATACTCATATTATTGCCTCCACTAATCATATTATTGCCCTCCAGTGAATTGTATAAACTCCCGAAATCAAAATGAATACACTACAAGCACAAATGATCAATTTATATGCATATTATTGCCCCCCAATACTCATATTATTGCCTCTCAATAATCATATTATTGTCCCGCAATAGACATGTATAACTACTTAATAATTTTTTTTTTTTTTTCATTCTTCTTCCTTCTTTCCTTATAAGCCTTCTGCCAAATTTACCCCCAAAAAATCAGAACCACGAGACTGGGCGAGGTCGAGCTCCACAATCGCATCCAAACGGAGGAGTGTGGAGTTGATGCGCGACTGGGCGAGGTCAAGCTCGTGGACCTTGGCGCTGATGTGGTCGGCGAGGTCGCGAATCTTGGCGCTGACGTGGTCAGCGAGGTCGCAGGTGAAAGAGACGTTGGAGAGGACGTGGTCGGCGTTGGACTTGACAATGTCAAGGACCTGGGAGGATTTCTGGATATTGGAGAGGTTGCAGATCTTGGAGCTGACGTGGTCGGCGAGGTCGCGGGTGGAGGAGACGTTGGAGAGGACGTGGTCGGCGTCGGACTTGATGATGTCGAGGACCTGGGAGGATTTTTGGAGATTGCAGAGGTGCTTATCAAGGTCGGAGCGCTGGGAGAGAGGAGGTGGTCGAGGTTGAGATCCAGGGCGAGCCGTGGACTGCGGCGGAGGAGGAGAGTCGTCTCTGACTAGGTCGGTGAGGAGGACCAGCGCCGGTGGAGAGTATGCAGGGCTCCAGCGACTGGCTCTGGAAGCAGATGAGAGAGAGAGAGAGAGTCTAGTAGGAGAAGGGGAGTCGAGAGTATAAGGGCAATACTGTCAAAAACTATTGGATTGGGTAAATGGGGTTAAAAAACTTTTAGTGGAGTAAGTGGGCAATTTTTAGACTAAAATTGGGTAAGTGGTCACGGCCCCAAATAATAAATTACTCATTATACCTCTAATTCACTCACTATACCTCCATTCCTTGATTTTTTTTTATTCTTTTTTTTTTGCATGTAGACACAAAATGTTACCCAAACAAAATTTCTAGAACTTTCATTCATGAATCAAACAGTCATAACTCTCTCATTTAATTGAAATGAAATATTTACAATACAATCTGACTAATTAAGTAGCACCCAAACTGAATAGTTTCAACGTAAAATGGTTGCTCTTAAGATTTGACAGTAAACTTGTAATTCTTCCTATACCCATGTATAATATTACAAGTGAAATCATTACTAACATATTAATTGGTATCAATTTCATAAAAAATTTTTATTCCAAACATGAATCATTCTTACAATCAATTGTAGTGTAATAAAATACAGCAACAAATATGTCTTTATAGTTGTTCAACCAAGTGGTTTCAAATAATCGATGGCCCCAGGAAATGTGCTAAATTTTGATTCAAGTAATTTTAAATTGTTCAAGTACTCATCTTCAGATTTTGAATTCACCACAGACTGCCAATCATTATTAAATGTATCTCACCCTTCTTTTGTTGCGAATACTTTCTTGCAATGAGTTAACACTTGTTTGTTGATGTGCCAACGACATAATACATGTCGTGTATTGGGGAATACATTACTTATAGAATTCATTAGTGTCAATTCTCTATCTATGACTATCACACTTGGAATACGCTTGTCATCTAAAAGAGTCTTCAATCTAGTTAAGGCCCCTGTATAGTTGTCTTCTTTCTCTTTTGATATGTAACCAAATGCAATGTTCAAGGGCTTGTTAGTGGATGGGCTCCCAACAATCTCCAGAAGTGGAAAACGATATGTAGTTTGTTTTGTAAGTACAATCCATGATAAGTACATGCATGTGGAAATGTACGTAAAATCTCCATGTTGTAAGGGTTACACCAAAACAAATACGTTACTTTATCACCATCGATCACTTCTATGATGCTCAATATACTTGTGCTCAAACAAATTACCTAGCAGTTGCTGCATTTGTGTTCTCCCCGCCCTTATTTTTGTCCTATGTCGTTGCCTGGCATTATATATTGTCTTCATTGTTGTTACATTCTTCATATTTCTTCTCTTGATGGCAGTTAAAACCTCTTTATGCCTCATTAAACTTGTGGACATATCCACTAACAATGAATTTTCTTCTTCTGATAATCCACCTGCAAATGAGTACCCATGAAGGTATTCTGAAGCAGCATGATTATGCACTCCACAAAGCACCTCTAACTTCCATTCATCTCCATTTTCATTATTAATGCCTCTTACTAAGCATAAGCATCCACATTTTTTGTACCAGTAAGCCTCGGAAGCTTTTCTTTTCAACTATCTACATCAGATTCTTGTGTATTTGTATCAAACTTCATAGACTTATATGATTTATACTGATCATTCCTCTCACAAAAAAACCTTATTTTAGGTCTCTTCTTCTTATTGCCAATTTTTCCAGAATCAGACCTTTGGATAACAATCACAATATTGTTTCTTATCCTTCTGAATGAGTTCATTCAATCAACTCAGCTTTACTTTTGAATATGGCCAAAATACTATTTACTCCCTATACTTATAGGAAGTCGACGTTTTAGTTCCTGACATTTCAATTTCACCAAAAACTCCCTAAACTCTCTAATTTCACCTAATTAGTCCTTACCATTAATTTTCTGTCAAAACCTCTGTTATCTTGCTGACGTGGCATTCTGTATGTGACCAAAATGTGTATTTTACCCTCACAGACTTTTTTTTCTCTTTCTTTTTACGTCTTCTTGCTCTCTCTCTGTCTCCAGACCTTCACATCTTCCTTAGCATTTCTTCCGATTCCTCTCTCGGCTAGGGTAGAGATCGCTGCCATAGGATGGAGACTTATAAGCAAGGCGCTGGGTTCTGGCGATTGCGCTTGGTGGTTTCCATTGCGGCCTTGCTCGTAATCTTCTCTTCTCATCAATTAGATCGTTCTGATCTGATCTGGTATGGGAGGTTGTTTCGAATGCAGTGGTGTGGAGGTAATGGGGCGACAAGTGCTGGCCAATTGATTCAAAGGGCAACGAGGAGGCTAGGGCTTTCGATGTGATCTGACGATGGAGGGATGCAGGTATGATGCCATGCGATGACACGACGAGGCAGGGTATTAGCAAAGTCTGGAAGTAGTCATAGCCCAAGCACTCAAACTCAGCCTCATGGCTTATTGGGACGACCTCTTCATCACTTCCAAGCTTTGATCTAATGATCGATGCTCACCGTGATTTGGTTCTTCCCGTTCTAAAGACTTCAGTAAGTCTAGCAATTTAGGAAAATAACTTTCTCTTAATGTCTGGGTTTTCAGTTGACGCCAAGATCGATCTGTCTCTCACTTTGTCATGAATTTTTGGGTTTCAATTGAAGTCTCGAGCTCATGATCAACTGCTCTTACTCTTGGTTCGGTTCAGAAATCTTCAAGCTTGGTAAGTAAGTCACTGCCTTGCTCTCGGTTCGAATAATGTCTTGCTCTTGATAACAAAGACAATTTATCAAATGGTCTAAGGCAGATTGTAAAAGATGATCTTGGCAAGATCTTGAAACAGAGTAAACTGAATGTTACACATGAGACATGAGATAAGATTCTGAGTGAGTTTAGAAGCACATGATATCTAAAGATCACTATGTTATTGAACTTGAAACAATAGATAGAGCTTGAACAAGAAGGAAGATATTTGATGTAATTCATCATCCTGTATGTTGTAATTGAAAAACAAGAACATAAACACAAGTAAGTGTTGATTAAATGTAATATGTCAATCAAGCACATATATTTGTTTTTCAAGCTTTTAAGAAACATATATAGAAATATAGTTAAAGCTGACGAAAACTTTAGGCATGCATCAACATCATTTTCAAAATTTGGACCTCATTTTATTAGAAAAAAATCATGATTCTAGCTAGAACAATACTTGCAGCATGCACACACAATTTGACTACAATATTTAACTAAAATATATATAAGTGAACTCATTAACTCCTATACTCCTATTAATCGAAACGAACTCATATGCTCATATGTGGTGATTAAACACACTAAAGGCCATTAAGAAGATTGATGATGTTAGAGTCGAACACAAACGCAGAAGAAAAAAAACAAAGAAAGAAACACCAGCAATAACGCAAACACATAAGAGAAAGAAAAAAAAAAAACTAAAAGCCACCGTCTCCCATCCAAAAACTCTCTTCCTCCAACCAAACCTTAAACGAAGTTTAGATGAAGAACTTAGTAAGAGTTCTGAAATGATTTCTTAGCCTTTTAATCAATAGCAAACTTCATACTGGTATTCAAATTATACCTTGCATTTTTTCAGAGGCTCTGAAACAATGAATTGTGTCTCCATTAATAACGTTATTTCAAATAGGTGCAATAGCTTTTATGCGCATCACTGGCTTTGACATTCTAATCAGAACGGGAACTTTATCATGGATGAGCGTTCATAGGTCTAGGGTTTAAACCACTGTATCTTGAAAACTAAGTTGAGAGGTTTGTAAAGAAAATACTAATTAATTAAAATTCATTGTCTATAGTTGTCATTTTACAAGAGAATATATATATGTAATTTAATAATTCAAAAGAGGTGGAGGTCAAATGAACAAATTTAGAAGTCCCAATAGAAAATCTCATAATTTTATTCTTCAACTAGTTAATCTTTAACACTTTTAAAATAAGTTGGTTTTTTTTTATGACATTTTGAAATAAGTTGGTGATGGTATTAAGTTTGTAAAGTTTGGGAGAAATGCCAAACAAGTTTCCTTAATATGATTATCTTATATTATCTTACTAAGTTAGGTGTTGGACAACACGACCCAATCAATAAAGAGTAATGTAAAGGTGCCAAGAGTTTGGTTTTTTCTCAGGGAGGCTGTACTTGAAACTTGAAAGGACATGAACGAGATTATTGAAAACGTCAAAAATATCAGATCCAATTGTTGGATCCACGTAGCCTTGAAGCCGACTAAGTCAAGTATGCCCGTTTTCAAACAACTAGAAAATGATAGGATAATAAGGAAAGGCCCAATGGTGATCACGTGGGCATATATATATATATATATATATATATATATATATATATACAGGGCCCTTCCTCTAAGGGATCCATTTTTTTGGTATTTTATAGAGATAGCCATTTTACCAACTTTGGGATCATATTTTCACATCTCAACCGTTCAGTTTTTATCAGTTTTTTAGGTCCTAATGTGTAGATCACTTCTGCAAAATTTCAGCCAATTTGATGATCGTTAAGGCATCCAAAACTGCAATTTACCATATAAACACGAACGGTTCCGGTTCGACAGATTCGGTCCGTTGGTGTAAATGCAGTTTTTGGATGCCTTAAACGATCACCGATTTGGCTGAAAATTTGTAGAAGTGATCTACACATTAGGACCTAAAACTGAACGTTGAGATGTGAAAATATGATCCAAAAGTTGGTAAAATGCCTATCCCTATAAAATACCAAAAAAAGGGATCCCTCATTGGAAGGCTTCTATATATATATATATATATATATATGTCGCCACCAGTATTGCAGAGAGAGTTAACTAGGGTATTTGTGTGTTGGGATTTATCGTCAAACTCTAATTGTATTCTCTCTAATTGATTATAGTGGAATTCTTTGCCGGCTTCGAAAGTTGACGTAACTCAATTACATTGATTGAGTTAACCACTATAAATTATTGTGTTCTTGTGTTTTGCTTTTTTATTCATTGTTTGGTTGCTCATCTAGTTCTATCAATATTGTGTTTGTTCTGTTTAACAAACTGGTATCATAGCTCTGGTTCTGAATTAGGAGTTGATTCATTGATTAGAAACCATGGTTGATGAGAAAAATAAACGAGCTGAGTCTTCAGGACGTTCTTCACATTGGTCGACTACTAGGCCATCAATTGGTGATGCCAAATTTGAAGTTGAAAAGTTTAATGGCACCAACAATTTTGGCATGAGGCAGTGTGAGATGATGGATGTCTTGTGTCAACAAGAATAGGATATAGGTTTGGAAGATAAACCTGCAAATATAGATGATGTGGAGTGGGCGAGAATTAACAAGTGGGCATGTGGTTTTATCAGAATGGGTCTTGCTAAAGATAAGAAATTCTTTGTCATGAAAGAAACTTCTGTAAAAGAGTTGTGGAAGAAATTAGAAGACCAATATATGATCAAGATGCTGAAAACCGGTTTCACCTGAAGAGGTGGCTTTTCTGATTCAATTATCGACAAGGTATCTCTGTGTCTGAACAGATCAGTGATTTCAATAAGATACTTGCATATTTGGCTAATTTGGATGTGCAAATTATAGATGAGGATAAAGCTTTGTGTTTGCTAAATTCTGTTCCTGACAAGTATGAGCATTTGATTACAACTTTGTTGCATGGAAAAAATGATGTGAAATTTGATGATTTGTGTAATTCATTAATAAATAATGAGTGTCGAAAGAAGGAGAACCAACTTCAAAATGTTTCAGATGAAGCACTTGTAGTAAGGGGCAGATCTAATGAGTAAAAACCTATTGGAAAAAGAGGTAAATCTCGTTCCAAGTCAAAAAGTAAATTTTATGAAAAAGATGAGTGTGTTTTTTGTCACAACAAAGGTCACTGGAAGAAATATTGTCCTAAGTTGAATAATAGAGATAAGAAGGGTTCTGAAGTGAATGTTGTTAAAAATGATGAAGATGACAATTTTGATTTTGCTTTGAGTTGTTCATCAGTCTTTGAAAATTTTGAAGAAGATGAGATTGAGTTTGCTTTGGCTAGTTCATCTGCAGTTGATTATTCTGATAAGTGGATTTATGGATTCAGGTTATTCACATCATATGTGTCCTAATAGGGAATGGTTCTCTACTTTCAAGGAGTTGAATGGTGGAGTAGTTTTGATGGGAGACAACAGTCCTTGCAGAACAAGAGGGATTGGTACAATTCATCTCAAGATGCATGATGGAGTAGTCAGAGGGTTAACTAATGTCCAGTCTGTTCCAAATTTGAAGAAAAATATTATCTCTTTGGGAACTTTAGAATCAAAAGGGCACACAATTACATTGAAAAGTGGAGTTACCAAACTTATCTCTGGTTCACTTGTGATGATGAGAGGTGAAAAGTTTAGAAATTTGTATTTTCTACAAGGGAGCACAGTGACAGGTGAAACAGCAATATCTGAGACTACAGATGATGATGTAGACAATACAAAATTATGGCATATGCGTTTTGGACACGCTGGTGAGAAAGCAATGCAGGGATTAGTCAAGCAAGGTCTATTGAAAGGTGCAAATACCATAAAATTAGAATTTTGTGAATATTGTGTCTTGGGAAAACAGACTAGAGTTAAATTTGGCACCGCAGTTCATTAAACTAAAGGTACTCTAGATTATATTCACACTGATGTATTGGGGACCTACCAAAACTGCATCTTTGTGAGGTAATCATTATTATGTCTCTTTTGTTGATGACTTCTCTAGAAGAGTATGGGTGTACACCATGAAGCATAAAGATGAAGTCTTAGATATATTTGTGAAATGGAAGAAGATGATTGAGACTCAGACCGGACGAAAAATTGAGAGGCTCAAGTCAGATAATGGTGGTGAATACAATTTTGATCCGTTCTTGAAACTATGTCAAGATGAGGGCATTGTCAGACACTTCATAGTTAGAGAGACACCATAACAGAATGGGGTGGCAGAGCGCATGGATTAGACTTTATTGGAGAAAATTCGGTGTATGTTGTCTAACGCTGGATTAGGCAAAGAATTTTGGGCTGAGGCAGTTATATATGCAAGCCATCGCATTAATAAGTTACCTATTGTTGCACTTGAGGGAAAAACTCTCATGGAGGTATGGTCTAGTAAACCAGTTACTGATTATCATTATTTACATATTTTTGGTTGTCTTACTTACTTTCATGTCAGGGAAAGCAAGTTTGATCCAAGGGCCAAGAAAGCTATATTCTTGGGATTTAATGAGGGTGTTAAGGGATTTAGGCTTTGGTGTCCAGATGTGAAGAAAGTTGTTGTAAGAAGAGATATGACTTTTGATGAGGCTATTATGGTTGATCAGAACAAGTAGAAAAATTCTCAAGAGCAGAGAATGACCATATAGAGTTTGCAGCAGGTGGAGTTAAAGAAAAAAAATATTGAAACTCCAATTGATCCAATGAGTCCTACTGTTGATTCGAATGATTCAAATATTGAGGACATAAGTGTTGAAGTAGAGGCTCCAACCCAAGAGCCTACACAGCAAGATGGACCAATTAATTGCAACTACAAAGGGAAAAAGGAATGCTCAAAAGCCAGCTTGGCTTAATGATATGGTGACTTATGCATTTTCAGTTACTGAGGAAGAAATTCCTACTACTTATGAAGAAGTTGTCATACATGCAGATTATGCAGATTATGAGGAGATGAAGTCTCTTCACCAAAATAAAGCAATTGGTTGCAAATGGGTGTTTGCTAAAAAGCGAAGAATCACAGTACAAGGCTAGATTGGTAGCTAAAGGCTACGCACAAAAAAAAAAAGAGGAATTGACTGCAATGAGGTATTTTCTCCTATTGTTAAGCATTCTTCTATTCATATTTTATTGGCCTTGGTTGCACAGTTTGATCTTGAGTTAGCATAGCTTGATGTAAAAACTGTTTTCTTACATGGTAAATTAAAAGAAGAGATATATATGACTTAGCCAGAAGGATTTAAAATTGCTTGTAAAGAAAATTTGGTTTGTAAACTGCATAAATCATTGTATGGTTTGAAACAATCTCCAAGGCAGTGGTACGAGCGGTTTGATAAATTTATATTTGATCAGAAGTACAATCAGAGTCTTTATGATCCATATGTCTATTTTTGCAAGCTATAGGATGGGACCTTCATTTATTTGCTCTTATATGTTGATGATATGTTAATTACATCTAAGAGCAAGGTGGAGATAAATAAATCGAAATCACAATTGAGTGGTGGATTTGAGATGAAGGACTTGGGTGAAGCTAAAAAGATTTTGGGCATGGAAATTGAAAGAGATAAATCAATAGGCAAAGTTTGTTTGTCACAGAAGCAATATTTGAAGAAGGTACTATATCGGTTTGGCATGAATGATAAATCTAAACTTGTAAGTACACCTCTTACCTCTCACTTTAAGCTTAAATCTAATATGTCTCCTAGCACAGATGATGATATGCAATATATGGCCAAAGTTCCTTATGTTACTGTTGTTGATAGCTTGATGTATTGTATGGTGTGTACTAGACCTGATACTTCACAAGTCTTAAGTGTGGTGAGCAGATATATGCATAACCTAGGTAGAGGTCATTGGCAAGCAGTGAAGTGGATTCTACAATATATTCTTGGTACTGTGGTTGTTGGATTGATTTTTCAGCAGGATAAGACAAGTCAGTGTGTTGTTGGATAAGTGGACTCTGATTTCGCAAGTGATTTGGATAAGTGTGATCTACTACAACTTATGTGTTTACTCTTGCTAGTGGACCGGTGAGTTGGAAGTCGAATTTGCAATCTACAATTGCTTTGTCGACTACAGAAGCTAAATACATGGGGGTAACATAGGGTGCAAAAGAAGCAGTTTAGCTTCATGGTTTGCTTGAGGACTTGGGAATTATTCAAAAATATGTGGATATTTTTTGTGACAGTTAAAGTGCTATTCATTTAGCAGATAACCAATTTACTCATGCTCGTACTAAACATATCAATGTCAAATTTCACAAGATTCGTCAGATTGTAGAGGATGGTGATGTTCAAATCCTCAAAATTGGAACTGCAGATAATCCTGCTGATATGTTGACAAATTAGGTTCCATTGAGCAAGTTCAAGCATTGCTTGAACTTGATTGGCGTTTGTAGAATTTAAAATTCCCTACGGGGATGTCGAAGCGGTGATTGGTTTTGAAGTTTTACTTTGGAGAATTTACACCAAACAAAGCCAAGGTGGAGATTATTGAATATTGACTTTCATTTGATTGGTAGGCAAAATCCAATGTGAAGGGCCCATGGTGATCACGTGGGCAAGACACCCCTAGGTTAATTAGGATAGGCTATAATATATATATATATATATGTGTGTGTGTGTGTGTGTGTGTGTGTGTAGAGAGAGAGACAGAGAGAGAGAGAGAGAGAGAGAGAGTTAACTACGGTATTGGTGTATTGGAATTTTCGGAAGAGAGTTTATTGTCAAACTCTAATTGTATTCTCTCCAATTGATTATAATGGAATTTCTCGCTGACTCCGAAAGTGGATGCAACTCAATCACATTGATTGAGTGAACTACTATAAATTCTTGTGTTCTTGTGTTTTGCTTTCTTTTTTGTTGTTTGGTTGCTCATCTAGTTTCATATCAATGTTGTGTTTGTTACACTTCCGCACAACAAATACAACCAAATGACTGTGTGGTTTCTTTAGAGTGTTTGATTAAGCTTGCTTTGGGCATTGTTTTTCCTTCTTTTGTTCTTATTAGGTGATTATCATAAAGGGCTTGTTAAATAAATTTGGTGCAGCACGTATAGTTGTTGTCCTGACCATCCTCTATTAGAAGAAGAGGATCACTCATGAATGAAATCGGACTACCACATTTGAAAATAGAGTAAGAGTATTGTCAGAATTAGTGTGAAGTATAAAAAAATATATAAATAATTAAAAAAAATTAATCCGGACATTTTGCACGATAAAATAGTCACTTTTGCTCATGTTAAGAAGGGAGCAACTTTGTTGAAAGTAGTTTGAAACATGCTGGTATTAATTTCTGAAATATAAATTTCATACTTAAACCAAGAACATGACCCCTAAAAACCTCAAATTTGGTCAAAAATATAAACTCTCTATCGACATGTGATACCCTACTGTAGATATGCCATCGAAAGTGAGCAAGACAGTTGGTAATTATATGGAGCCAGTGGGTCTGATCTGATGACTCCTGGTGACTCTGATGATCCAAAAGCTCGCACTTTCTGATGCGATCTTGCTGGATATTTGGTCAAAGGATTGGTCAAATATTCTCTCATCGTTGATGGGCAATACCAATCGGATTGCATGGTTTGAGGTGCAACTGGGACATGAGCTCAGAGAGACGATCACGTGCGGGTGTTCGGGGTCAAGAAAAATGCAGGACAGGTTAAGGAGCACCGTATGGCTGTCGGCCACGTCTCTGTCATATATGGCGTTGCTTTGCTTCGGGAGTTGGTGGTAGTTTCGCCCCTTAAATCCGGGGAGCCTCTTTAGTCTTTAAGATCCTGCACTACACCCACTGGTCTTACTCTTTTGACACTGCATTTTACCTGCCCCCTCTGAAAAAGAAAAGGCCTCCCGCCCACTATAGATGCTTCCACAGACAAAATTATACACTATTGCTACAACGCGAATAAATCCACCATTACCAAATATATAGATATATGAATGACTAAGAAAGAACCCTAGAAAAAAAAAAATATATATATATATATATATAACACTTTTTTCTTCAAAAGAAATAATCAAGATAAAAAACTCTCTAAATATAAGCTCTCAAAACAAAAAATGATTTGATGGATCTAGTTAGATCTCTAAATTTGATATTTGAACTTCTCTTACTTATTAAACCTCTAATTCACATTTTTTTTAATACTTACAAAGATAAATACACCTCCTCAGTAGTGTAAAATCAGCGCTACGTTTTAACGTTGCCGCTCTTGTGTTATTAAGTTTTATATTTCATATGTAATTTTCTTTTCGCACTGCTTTATTCATTTCTTGATGTCTTTTGGCATCGTATCGTTGTAATCTTTCAATTGCAATAAATGGTTGACCTCCTACAATTAAAAAAAAAAAATAAGTACACCTCCTCAATTTTACTAAAACACCATTTTAATAATTAAATGTATATCTTTAACAATTGGTTAAAAAATATATATATATTATCATTCAATCACGAAGAATTTTGTAAGGAAGCTGCCTATATTTTGTGTACTTTCTCCAGTGGTGGAAACAAAAATTGATTCTTAGAGGGGCCGAACAAGTAGACAATTATAAAGATTTTTTTTTGTTAATCCAAATTAATCATAGTATTCTTCTTCTTCTTTTTTTTTTTTTTTTTTTTGCAATATGGATTGTTGTAGAAGAGACTTTATTCTCAAATAGTTAATATATATTATATTGATTAAATCTAAATAGAAGGAGTTGACTTTAGATCTAAATTAGTAAAAATATTTAATAAATTTAGTTTAAGGAAATTTCAAATCATATTTAAAAAAAAAATTATATTTGTACTAAATGAGGGGGGTCATGTGTAGAAATTAATTATTTTTACTTACTTAAGTTATAATAACGGGAGATGTAATAAGAGTGTTGTTTTCTCTCTTTGTTCTTATTTGTCTTTTCATATGAGTTGATAAAGTCTAATAACAAATCTAGATATTCAACCATAACTACCCTGATTTTGTTGTGCCCTCAACAAAAAAGTTATTGTGTAATTTTGCTGTTAATATTTTCACGAATAAAATGATTGGATTGTTCTAATTTTATTAAAATAAAAATAATAATTTTCTTAATTATATGAGATCCACGGTTGCTGCACCTGCCACCTGGTCAGATTTAGGGAGCATTTTCTCTCGTGTTCTTTTAAAGAATTATTATTGGAACTTTTACGATTAGATGTTGTTAATTAGGGCCACCCTTTTATCATATCTAATACGAGAGAGAGAGAGAGAGAGAGAGAGGAAAAATCAGTTTAATTGGTTAGTTCTAGTTTCCATTTTTTGTCCTTCTTCCATTTTTTGTCCTTCAATTTCGGACCTTAAATTCCCAATTAATACAATTTCTTAGTAAACCTCTCTCTCTACGACCTTTTCTTTCAATCTAGGACATTACCCATTGTAGGAGGTTGTCCCCATTGAAGTTTATTATTCCAGTCTAAACAAGTGGAAGCTGATTGGGTTCAGAAAGATAGGGTCCTCTGCTCCTGCTCTCTTAACTTGGGGCAGGGATAAAGCTATTAATAATTTCCAACAACCGTGTCCTGTTCTCAATTCTGATCAGTCCTAGCCTCCTAGGAAAAGCCCCTCGAATTTTAGGCTCTCTCTCTCTCTGTCTCTCTCTGTCTCTGTCTCTGGGTCTCTCATTGGAAGTACTGAAAATACTGGGCAGGCTCTCACTCTCTCAAAGATTTTAACCTAATACTATACTAATCTCTGCAGGCCACAACTGCTACCACTGGGTAACTGAGCGTCTGAGGCTCTGAGCGAGTGGGCGTGGGGGTATATATTATCTCTCCCAGTCTCTCACACTTTGATGTCATAAAAGGACAAATCCACGAGGGTTTTCCGACCTTTAAAACAAACATAGAGGCAATCAAAGAGTGCTGTACCCCTTGACTTCGCGATAAGAATAAGACCTAGCTAAGCTACAAGCTCAGCTAGCTCATGAATAACAATGTCGTCCTGGGAAAGATCCACCAACTCTTTCGTCCCACACCCCGATATCTCTCAGGTCCTTCCCACACTTCAAACACTCAATCTTATGATATCTCCTCCTCTCTGATGCATCTCTGAGTTTGAGTACTCCTCTAGCTGAGTCTCTTTGATATTTTCTGAGAAGTTTGAATTCAATACTACTGAGTATTGACATATGATGAGACATGGGATTTAGGAAGCACACCTTCCCTTGTAGAAGTTAGATCGATAAAGCCCGCAAGACTAGCCGTGAGCCATTCACTCCACATGCGCTACCTATGACATCTCAATAATTAATTTCGAGTACTCTTTTCACTTTAACTACGCGGCTCGGGGCGGTGGCCATTAGTTCCCTAAAGTTGGGCCGTACGGGGATAACTCGTGTGTTCCCAACATGGACGTATAGTACTTCTAGGGTTTATATTCCTAATCTTCTAATCAACGTTGGTTTCATCAAGGAGCTTTCACCTCTAACGAACTAATTCCCTCTCACACTCACACACACACGCAGGGATTAAGAGCACAATTTAATTGGCTCCTTCTAGCTAGCATAGTAATGCCGTATAGTAAAGGCCTAAATAACGGTGAAACTCCTACTCATTTTATATAAAAGGAGAATTCCACGAATGGTCACTCAATTATGTCTCATTCGACACTTTGGTTACTCAACTATTACTTTCTCAGTCACTTTAGTCACCCAACGGACATTTTATCTCACTTTAATCATTTCCCAATCATTCTAACACAAATTTCTCAATTTTTCACAATTGATTTGATGAAAATATCATTAATATTGTGGCAAATAATTTTTTAATGAAAAAAATTTAATTAAGTAACTAAAGTGAATAACAAAGTTAAAGTTGAGTGATTAAAGTTATATATTTAAAACGTAAGTGACCAAAATGTCAAATGGGTAATGAAAAAAAATTAATTAAGTAACTAAAGTGAATAACAAAGTTAAGGTTGAGTGATTAAAGTGATATATTTAAAAAGTGAGTGACCAAAATGTCAAATGGGTAAAATTGAGTGACCATTTATCACAAATTGTCAGAAAAAAAAAAACACACACACACAATGTATACAATACCCTTTTAGTATTGAACAAAAGAAAAAAGAGTTTTTTGATAACAACAAAGTGTGCGGCCAAAGAAGAAGCTATTGAGGGCAGGCCTTGTCCCACGAATATTGTACACAAGAAGCTACTCGCATAACCTTTATATATCCTTTATATATCGATTTTTCTTATAAATAGAAACTTTTGACTAAAGCTAAATTGCGGCATCGAACATATCACCCATAAAATTAATGTAGTATGACACTTAGAGTAAGTCCACCCGTTGGAAGTAAATGTCAAGGTCATTGGGTCAACCGGTCAAGAAACTGTTCACTGCCACTGGACATGAGTTTCCACCCGTTATGTTTTTTGACCAGTCAGTTAATGTTCATTGAATTTTTTTTATTTGTTTATTGTAAAATTGAAATATATTTGATGTAAATAGATCATTTGTATACTCTTTGGGAGTCCTGGAATTCAACGAGCTTAATTGAGATCATTGGTTAAATTATTTATTTACGATCTCTATAATTATAAAAGATGCTTGAGAATATTTTAAGAAATTTTCACAAGTGAAAATCTGTGATTTAAGAGTTGGATAATAAAGTACATGACACAATGAGTTCATCGGAATTTTCGAAAAAAAATTCAGATACCCGAGCTATTTATAATAATTTTTCAAAATTACGGGATTTTAGAAATTATTAAAAGAAAAAGAAGAAATTTGGGCCATTGAAATACCCACAGACTTCATCATAGCCGTCCAAATTCAACTATTGGAGGCTATATATTGTATCAGATCGGGTCAAACATGGCAGACCACAGTAGAAGCTTCTGGGCTTCTGACCTGCGAGCGCAACTTAGAAACCCGGAAAGAGAATCCGACCGGCACTCCACCATCCGGCCATCTCCTAGCGGCGGACCACCTACGTCTGATCCCTTTCCTCAGCGCTGACGTCCTCTTAGCGGTAGATTATCCAATCGGTGACCACAACAACTATACGAGGCTCGAGAAGGATGAAGTTTTTCCGGCGGTTCGCGGCAATTTTCGGGCAGCTACGACGGCCAATTTAACTGCATGACGTGGGAAATTTAATCCTCTCAACACCCTCTACATACTAATATTCTCAGTTTTTGAAATCGATCAAGTTTTGATGATTTGGTTTCTAGGTACTTCTCGGCTCCGTCGCGGCTCTTCAGCACCGATGACATCTCCGGCACTCCGGGCTTAGTTTTCGTCGTGGCCTTGCTGACATCAGCCACAATATGGAGCGGGCCGAGTTAGCAGCCGGTCTCCATGGGTCAAGAATTATGTCAAGGCTTTGCCTTTTTTCTTGGCCTCAGTCATGAAAATCCTCACTTTGGCTGGTTAAAACTTTGCTGGTGGAAGCTTTTTTTTTCCAATTCATGGTCACCACCTAGGATTGATGAGGTGGAGACCGGCCAAAGGACTACCGCTGAACTTGCTCTTATTGTGGCTTGAAATACCATGGCTAAGAATTTAAGCCAAAAGGAAGAAGAACGAAATCTAGTAACCGTAGAAGCTTTGTTAAGGGTGCATTTTGTTACCAAATTCACCAATTCATGGTGACATTGACGACAACGATAACAAAAATGTCTGAGTAGTAAGTTGTAACCACAGATCAATCATTTTCTTTGAAGTGAACTGTGTTGTCTTGACAATATTTTGTCTCTCTTCCGTGCAAGTGCATCACTAATACAGGACACTAGAATTGACATTGTTACCTTATCATCTAAATAATACGAAATCTTTAATTTTATTAATGTCGGTGGAAAAACAAGCACCTGATTAGACTCACTTGTTAACTTGTATTGATGTGACAAAGTCAATCGTTTAACACGTAAAATGTAATCAACGCGTTAATCTGTGTGCATCTAAGTATGGTTCAATTTTAAACGATGATTAAGACGATGAGCATTGAGCTGTGAAAAGAACCATAGGTAGCTTAACCTCGATCACTTGACCAACTCAAATAATTGAGAGCACCACTAAATTGTGATTGTTCCAAGTAATTGCTCCCATGGCTTATAAGTACGTGCCTTAACTTGTCGTGTTTCATTACAATATATTTAACAAAACCATTTTGGTAATCTCGATGATAACATCATTTTCAATCTCAATCAGTAGTGGATTAGCACATCTTCGGACATCAAAGAGGTATTTAAGTTACTCTAATACATGCTTGAATCCGAGGTGCCCACAAGCTTTTTGATCTTAAACAACTTGTGATTTTGTAAATTCTTTATTCTTTAGCACGTGTCCACTTGATTTGCAAGTTGCGAGTAAAGGTTTGAATAATTAGGATTGATGCTGATCTCGCGTTTATGTTGAGAGGTCATTCATGGTTTAGTTCGATTCACCTGATTATATTTTAAAAAGGGCTTTAAAAGTTAATATCTAAATAGGAATGTACGTAACTGCTTAATGACTATTTAATCTAGTGACATATGTGTTTAGCTTTTTGTTTTTTTCTACTTATGGTCAAATTAGTTGTTGTATAATAATTATAATAAAAAATAGAATAAATGAATAGTTAATAAATACAAGCCCAAATATGCCACTAATGGATACTACGTTTTACAACTATATATGAACTTAAAATACACACACACAGGTAATACTTATTAATACAATAACCTTGAACTCTTCTCTAAACTCTCTCTCTCCTAGAGAAACTCTAAGTTCGGGCTTCCATTTGCGAAAATCGTTCTCGTTCGGCGGCTCCCGGACATCTGGGTTGGTCTCTGGCCTCACAGCCATCATAGGGTCTGCTACCGGACGGGTAAACTGATGTCTACTGCTCATGGGGCGCCGTCAGAGGGGGTTTTCACAGGGCTTTATCAGATGGTTTTCGGCTGGGCTAGTGCGAGGCGATGACTGGGCTGTACTGGACAGGCGATCGATCCCCGTTGACGATTCTTGACCAATGGCGCCATGGGTCTGAATCTATGGCGGTGTGGGTTGTGAGGATCTAGGTCGGGTTTTCCATCATGGCTTAGGTTGTGGTGGCATGACTCGTGGTGATTTGGGTCGCGTACAATGAAAGGCTGTGGCGGCGTGGATTATGGCAACATGGGTCAGATGGAGCTCGACCGAACTGGTACGTACGACGAGGTGATGGCGATGAAGATAGTGGAGTAGCCCAAACCAGCTTGATGGCCTTGCGTGGATTATCTTTGGTGGCTGCTCTTTTGGGTTGGGTTTTTTGTCCTTAGTCCATTAATTAATTATGTTTTTAGTGTAGTGTTTTACAATAATTTCTTTCTAAGAATCTAATGCATATTATGTGCACTCTATTTATCTCTAGCGCATCTGGAGTAGTACCAAAGGAGGATCCCCGTTATGACTAAGTACATGAATGTCTAATGCATGGGTCTATTCTATGTACTACTGTGGGTACTACCATTATCTTCTTGACTGTCTGTAGATGATAGTGGAAGAGTATGTAACAGCCTATTCTGGCTTTAGATGAATATATTGGCACCTGCTCTTTGGGTTTGGGTTTGATTCAAAACAAAAAAAATATATATATATTTTTTGAATAAATACAACAACTCTTTTATTGATTAGCAAAATCATACATAATAGATTAATAGATTACCCCAGCGGGGCTGTCAAAAAAAAAAAAACCATATTACCTAAACAATTCTACCTTTTTAAAAACCATGAAGCACATATTTACCGTATCATTGTCAGATTTTAGATGATTGTAAAGATTATTTAACATCTTTTCAATTAGTTAGAATTCGACATATTTACCGTGAAGCAAATGATGTTGCATATAGGCTTGCACCCCTTGCTAGCTTATTTTGTATTGATGATTTTTGTTAAAGGTGACTCCTGCTATTATTCAGGATGTTATCTATGAGGATTATTGTCATTGTTCTTTTGTATCTCGGGGTTCAAGTTTTATATCCATCCCGATGCAAAATTTTACTATTAATATAATAATGAAACCCGACGTGGGGCTGAGCCTCCCAGGTAGGCTGGGTTCCAAACCCCTTTAAAAAAAAAAAAACCATGAAGCACATCCAAAAAATTTCTTCTCATCCATGAGTAATCAAATTGTGGCACAAATGAAAAGAATGTCATTGGCGTCATATCTCAAGCATTATCTGAAGAAGGTACATCTTGCAAAAGCAAAACATCACCTCTTCCAGCTAATTCCTCCTTAGTACTAGTGTCCGATGTATCAGCATTCACTAATGCAGCAACAAATTCAAACTGCCCATCAGCCAGCTCATCAACAGGTTCAGTATCCTTGCTAAATCTGGGGAACCTAGTTCTCCGAGGTTTAGGTCCTTTAGTCTTGTACTTATCCTTGCTACCCTTTGGACGACCTCTCTTCTTTTCAGGAGAGGAATGAATGACTCCATTAGCATTGGGAAGATCAAAGTCGTCATCTACCTCCAGTGGTGATGTACTCTATACGAAGTTAGTCTTTGATTACTTGTCGGCCTGAATTAGTGCATTAGGAGGTTCATGCCTTACACCCAAAATGCTAGGGGAAGCAACCTCTTTTGACGTTGTTGATGTCAAATCTACTGTAGCAGCTCCCCAGCTTGGAATAGCCAACTTGAACAAGGAGAAACCAGCCAGCTAGAACAAGGAAGTCAGAGGGTTTGGGGTACAATCACTTGAGGTTGGCGTACCAAACTAAATCGCAATAGGTGTTGAAACCCCAGGTCTAGGCTTTAGCCCTTAAATAAACGTCCCTGTCTTGATATGCAGCTTGAAACCACGAACTTTCTTCAAGGGACCCACCATCGGCGTTGTTTCCGACACAACGTTGTTGGAGCCACCAACATAGTCTGCATTGTCAATTCCAGTCCTGGGGTGGATTTCTCTTTCTGCTAGAATTCCAGTCGGAACTCTTATACGAAAGTTATGTGATTACTAATGTTACTTTATTTATAAAAAAAAAAAACATTTTTATTGGATTTTTTGTAATTTTGTTATTTTAGGGAAAAAAAATTCTCCATAACTCTAATAGATTCTCTATAATGAAGACTTTAGTCCCTGTAATAGAAATTTTTCAGAAAACCTCTTTTTTTTTGGATCAAAAAAGGTCATCCTAGTTTCTTATTTCAACAAGCAGTACAAAAATGACGTATCCCTTTGGGGTTGTCATAAAACGTCATTTATAGAGTACCCTAAAACCTTATTCTAATAACAGAATAAGAAACCAACATACCCCAAGTACACCAACCTTTTTGAAAATTCACGCACTTTTATTCTAACAAAGACCCAAAACTCCGAAGTAAAATAAATGATCAACAGGGCAAACTAGATCTTTACGTCCTATAATAATTTAAACAATACTACAGGCTTTAAATGCCCAAACCATCCAACCCCACCTCAAAGGAGTAGCCCAAAACCCGTGAATCCCTAACCCATAGGGCCAACCACAGCACCATCAGGGGAAGGAGATCGCTGTCGTCTCCAGCCTTGTCGTAGCCAGTATTAGCTACACACACTACTAGAATAAAGTTCATACATATCAGTTCCTAACTGATGTTAAATAAAAAAATTTCCAATGTCTTAGTGAGTAATGTTAAAGATCATGAAAACCCAGACATCAGTTGTTAGCCGATGTTAAAAATGCATCTACACATTGCTTTTTGTTAAGCCACCGATGTTAAAAATGGATCTACACATTGCTTCCTGTTAAGTCACCGATGTTAAAAATGCCTCTACACATCGCCTTCTTTTAAACAACCGATGTTTAAAATGCCTGTACAGAGAAGAGAGAGAGGAAGGAGAGAGAAAGTGGATCTGGAGAACTCTCTCTCCTCTGTCACCGATCTCTAACCACCAGAGTAGACCGACCGCAGCCACCATCTTCTTCGCCTTCCTCAGACAAGTCAAGGCCAGGCTGCACGTCCTCCGGCCATGACTAGAAGCATAGTTATATTGCTCCATCCAGTCCACCTGGACCACCTCCGAGATGAGCCACAAAGAAATCTCTGCGAATTTGTTTTCCAGAGTTTTGTGGTTTGGTTCGATTAGGATGAGGAGAGAGAGAGAGAGAGAGAGAGGAGAGAGAGAGAGAGAGAGGAGAGAGAGAGGAGAGAGAGAGAGAGAGAGAGAGAGAGGAGAGAGGAGAGAGGAGAGAGAGAGAGGAGAGAGCGGGAGGAGAAGGATACGGTTTTCGGGAAAAGAGATAGAGAAAATAGGTCTTGAGTTTTATATGCGTGAATGAGTGAGGTAAAGTGGGAAAATTTTGTTCCCCGTGTGTATGAAATTTTTTAACCTAGTCTTTTCGCCTTTTTGAAAATTTTGGAATCAAAATATAGACATCGATCAACAGTAACAAACGACGTTAATTATATAAATAGAAATCGGATTTTCAGAAATCGATGTTATAATACTTTTTTACATCGCGTGAAATGTGAATCGATTTAAATGACGTAATGTCTATTAGAATTATTCTAGTAGTGACATGTCTCGTCTAATCTAAGAAGCAGTGAAAGAACTTTCAACCATGTCTCTCTTGATCCGGAACCAGATCCAAAGCCTCTTGCACCACCACCACTTCCTTCTCCGCAATCTCCGTTGCCCCCACCTTGAGAAGCACCTAAGTCGCAACCCTAGAGACACAATCTGACCGTAGCCCCATCACCAGTAGCCTAAAGCAATCAGGAACAAACTAAAGATCCCAAATTCCAACCTTCCAACATCCCAAATGCGGCGCCCCCCAAAGGTCACAAACTCCATCCCCAAAACCACCCCCACGGTCGACCTCCACCGCTAGAATACAACCGACTTTAGCCAATTCACCGATCCACCATCAAGCTCCCCCCACACCATTGGGCGCATCAAAACACCAATACAAAGGAAGACAACATGCAACAAACCTAAGCCTGCAATTTTATCCATAAATGGAAAAAGTATAGCAGCTGCAAGCTGCGACTCTCAAACCCTAACAGAGCTAGATAAGAAGATTTTTTTTTTCTTTCCCTGTACATACCAAACTAGCTCACGGCAGCTTTCAAAACCTATGGGCGATGCTCTTAATAATAAAAAAAAAAAGGTGCGGCTATTGCCACCCTACCATTTTCTTTGTTTACCCTACTTGCTCATTACACCCTACATTTTAATTTCAATTATTAAATTTACTTATTTAACCCATTTCTCTTTCCAAGAATATCCTTATATGACATATCTAATTAGAAAATAAATATTTTTAACGAAAATCTCTCATTTAATTTATACTCATAAAAAAATTAAAATTTATTAAAGTTTCCTAATAAAATCATAATTTGATTTACTCCTTTTTTTTTTTTTTTTCAATTTCAATATATATTTTTTTATCAGGAATTTTATTTTATTTTATTTATTTATTTATTTTCAATAAAGGGCGATGCAGCTGCCCTCAAGCCTTGATTAATGAAACTGTCAAATACAAGGGGGGGACATTGAGCCAAAACCTCTCATTACAATACGCATCTAGAGAACATCCTGAATTACTATCATGAGTCTCTACTAAACAACTGTATTCAATTAGGCACCAACTAGTAAAGAACGCTTTACTGGCGAGTCTATTTTCTTTGACACAGCGATGACACAACGGAAAGATAACTCGATTTGCAACTCGATTACAGCATAGCATAATTTCCATACACACAGCTTTCCCATCATGTTGCCACTGGATAATACATCCAGTGACACTGAGTTTCACCCTGCCACTAGGAGGCAACGACCATTTGACTAAACAAGGAACTCGCCGCCTATCTAGAGCAGACACGTCACTACAAGAAATTTAGGCTAACACAACGAAGTGATCTGTAAGGAGTTGACAATTCCTTGCATTTGGTTAGATTATACAAAGAATTATACAAGTCTTTGCTTTAGTTTGAAGGATATGCAAGGAATGCATGAAGTCTTTGCATTTGGGTAAACCAGAATAAGAAATAGTATAAAGTCGTTGTATAAACTTTTCATTTCCTTGCATTGACTGGGCGAGATTTTTGGCGCTTATTTGGTTTTCTTTTTCTTCTTTCTCCATCTTTTACTTCCCCATCTCTCCTCTATGTCGCTTTCACTCTCAAAAACCCAAATCGAAAAACACACCAAATTCTAAACAACCAAATCTGAATCGGACTTCCGCCATCCATCTTCGGAATCCGTTTCATCATCCTTCTCTCTTAGCCTCACATCCTGCTTCATTTCCTTTGAAATCAATCTAGGTACAAAATCCCAAATACCCAAATCAAAATCCCTAACACCTCAACCCCAAAAAGTTCAGGCCTGATGGATTTTCCTTTCTCAAGCCCTGGGTCATCCCGAAAGGTGAGAATTCCTCTCTGATTTAGTGCAGCATACAGATTACAGGTAAAACCGTAGCGCATATCTTTCCCCCTGAAACTTAGAAAGACATCGTATTTCCATTGACGACGAGAAGAGGTTGACGCCATCTATCACCTAATCGGAATTGAATCATAGTCGCCTGTTGTGTTGTTGACGGAAATACTCTGTGTTTCTAGTCAATGCCTGGACTTGATTCCACTCTCAATCTCACATGCCTCTTGACTTCTTGCTTAGCAATCAGTTTTTTGTCGCACTCAATTTCTACTTAGCACTCGATTTCTTGTCGCTAGTTTGGTAGTTTCTTCTTTTTGGTTTACGTTTGCAATTTAGTTTCGGTAAATTGGTGTTAATTCTTTGGTTTTTAATTGTGATTCTGTCCAGAAATTGAATGGGTATCAGACCAGATTTGTAGTAGCAGAGGTCTTCGTTTTGGATTATATTTGCAGGTCTCCCTATTTGTTGCATTTGTGTTTGGGTCTTAAAAGGTTTATTTGTTTCTTCTATTTTTTGTTTGCTAGTTTTATGATTTTCTGTACTGTAAATCACACATTAAAAATACTTTCGTATGAGTTGTAGTAAACACTTTAAGAACCACATCTTAAGTTTTCTTATAGGCACAATAGAAACATTTACAAAGTGAGTCCGCATCATTTATTAGTCAATGAATTCTGTAAACCCAAACAAGATTCGAGCTTGTTGCCTATTACCTGGAAAGATATAATAGGGAAGTTGTGATGTTATGATATCACTATAGTCTAGCAACGGATGTTTCTTAGTACATTTTAAGTTAATGAAGCTCACAATTGGTAATGCTTTCATATTTGGTCTTTGAGCCTTGAGAAATTGTCAATTCGATTATAAAGTTTGGTTATATAAAATTTTGAATTCAGTGGTGACAAAGTTAAGAATAGTTTAGTAATGTGTGAGATCTCTTCATTTAAGAAACCCCTGGTAGTCTTATAAGCTAGTGTAACTTAAAGTGCATGTTTCGCCTAGTTCTTGTGCCAAGACAGAGGATATATGCTTTAGCCTAAGTGCACATACTTGGTTTGAAAATTGTTTAGGCAATCTTTGAAATCTGCCACATAAGAAACCTCTGTCGAGTAGTTACTTAAAGTGTTGATTCATCTAGTTCTACATTTTCAATGGTGTTAAGAATGCTCTTCTTTACTTAAAGCTGTAATTGATTGAATCATATCTATTAATATTTTTGCTTTATGTGTTTGTTTCTGTTCCAGGTAGAGATCCTTATGAAAAAAGTAAGGAATGCAGAACTGAAACGACTAACATTACGATCCTTTAGAACATAGACAAAGTAAGCTGAATATTTTTAAACTATTTGTAACTATTTCATTGAAAACTTCTCTGACAGTTAATATGTATTGGTTTGATTTTTATCTTGCTCTCTTTAGCATAAGTTTTGAGCATATCCAAGAACTCTAGCTTATAAAATGCATATGCATGCATTCTTGGTTATTTTAAGTTCAAGGTGAAGCATATAAGAATTTTGATGTTTAAGTGCAGTAAGTTTTTTACAGCACTTTATCATTGGTTTCAAGTATGAAGTTCATTTACTTCCAGTGTTAGGCTCAGCTTGTGTATTTATGATATGGGTCTTGGATATCTTTCTTGATCGAATTACTTAATTCACTTTATCTTTCATAATAATCTTTGAACAATTTCTTGCTGCAGAACAATGACTAAGAAATTGAGGCAGAGGATGTGGAACCTGACAAGTACATTTGGTTGACTGGTATGTGATTTTCTTTTTGCATAAAGACTACTGTAATTTGGCGCAACTATTTGTGGTTTCTTTGGGGGTAGATCTGGATCCCCACTACAACTCTTACATTACACTTTTGTAATTCTATATCCGGTGCATTATTATTGATGATTATTGAAAACTAAAGGGCATTGAGATTATTTGTGACTACAATATGAGGCTGAAAGGTTTGAAGCCACCAGGACTTAAAAATAATAAAAGATAAAAAGGTGAAAATATAAGGTGACAGATCTATACATTGAAAGCTTAAGCTTTATAATTCGTTTCTTTGTTGCAAGTATGTATTGGTTTTGTAAGGTAATTTGAATACACATTCTAGTTAAAAATGTTGTCAGATCTCAGGCAGGGACATGGACCATTCACCTTGTTGTCCTGATTTCATTTTACAGCTCTGTAGTTTCGGTATAACGTCATTGCCCACTTAAGAAAGAAATGAATTAACAAGAATCTGCTATATATTGAGGTAGCTAGTTAAGTTACCACAAAGTGATATGTTCCAAGTGTTTTGCTTCTTGGCCTTGTTTGTATTTCTATCCTACTGCTGGAAGCTTTGTATGTGCAATTTTTTGGGGACTAACAGAATCATTGTTATTTTTGTTTGTTGGTGCATGGGATCAGAATTCGCCTACAATGCTTAGTTGTTCAAGCAAGTTATGGGAAGTTATGAAGGTTGATACACCTAATCTGTTTATAAGGTTAATATTGAGGTAATATATTGGGTTCCCATCTCCATCATTAATTATTACAATCTAGTGGGTCTCCAAGTCTCTTGCAACTTTATGTGGGTAAGTTTTCTGCAGATTATTTCATTGTCTGAGTAATGCTGAGATGATATGATACAGTCCTTGCTAGGTTTTGGTGTTGTGTACTAATTTGACAGTCTTGTTGGGAGTATGTGAAAAAGTTCAATGCTTTGTTAGTTTGTTAGTGTTAGATAGAGTCATTGAATCAAGATGGACATAAGTTGATTCATCTTCCAGTCTTCTACAGTAATTGCTCACTATCAAAAACTTGAGTTGCCTTCCAATGGGAACAAAAGGATGAAAATTATCTTCGTTACACAAGCCTTCTTGAATGGTAATGGACGACTCATACCCATTTTGCATCCTTTATCTGTAATAGTTCAAATGCAGGGGAAGAACATACCATAGAGCTGTCATCTAGAGGTCTTTTAATAGGCTTCATGGCAAGTTATTAAATAAATATGCTTGACTAATTGTTCTTTGTTCTCTTCTATAGTTTGTTGTAAAAATAGGGGTTTAAAAGCTATGAATATATTCTACAGGCAAGTTATGAAGCTTAACACACCTAATCTCTATGAGGTATGAATATATTCTTTAGGCAAGTCCTTTTATGTTTAATCTTAACGACTTAGAAAACTGAAGCTTCTTCTCTCATCTTGTATATCTCTATGCAGAATTTAATGCCAAGATCATCTCATGCAGTTAGGTGAGCAATCAAAGCTTAATTTGTATATGTATACATGATCAGGCTTGATTGAAATTTAGGAAATTAATAAACATATTACTGGTATACATTTGAGCATAGGTTTTTCTTTCTCAACTCAGATCTCAGGATTGAGTTTTACTATAAATTGAAGATAAGGATCAATGGTTATGAAAAAGAACAGAATTTTAGATATACAAGTACAAAAACTCTTTCAAAACTGCAAAATATATAATTCATCATTCTTTTAGTGATTGCAGTTGACAATAAATTTTCCATGATCCAATGGTTTATTCCAGCCAAATGATCAAAGTTCTCCTCTTTACAGGTGCTCAATAAGAATGAGGTTGCCCCAGCTAGAAGTGTTCTGTGGTTCTAAAGGAAAAGCTTTGTGATTATCTCAAGTCTTTGACATAGAAAAGATGTCTTCAGCTAGAAGTGTTTTGGGAAATGTTTTGCAATTATGTCTTTGACATATATAGATAAGATATAGACAAATTGTCTGAAGTTTCTGTTTCAAACACCTCTAGCGTATTTCTTTGGATCTGGAACTAGAATTGTTTTGTGGTTAAGCGAAATACTGTTAAATCGCAATTTTTGATGTACAAATGAATTAATTGTTTTTAATTCAAGGAATTAAAAAAAAAAATCTGGAATGACAATTGGGTATTTTCTTTTATTCAGTTTTAATTTTTTTTTAATTTTTTTAAAACTAAATGCAAGGAATGATATGCAAGGAATTCTCCTTGTATATCAGTTAACTATGGTTAACCCCAGGTGTTTAATTCCTTGCATTTGAGATGAACAATTCCTTGCATTTGTGAACTCAAATGCAAGGAATTTTCAAGTTGTTGTATTTGCTCTTTTGCAAGGGCCTCTTTGCAAGGACCCAAATGATCTTCCTTGCATTTGGGTTAATGCAAGGAATTTTCAGTTTTTTACAAGGAAAAAATTCCTTGCAAAAAGCCATTTTTCTTGTAGTGCACATTACTGCCACTAGAAGGTTGCAATCATTTGCAAATGCAAGCAACTCGCTACCTACCTAGAGCAGACAAGGCACACAAGGTGCATAAACCTGCACGAAGCCCATTCTTTCTTACCAAACTATAGTAGGAACTTATTAAAGCCGACAAACAAATTATAAAATAACAACAACAATTTAAATAACTAAAAAGAGCAGCCCACCAGGAAGGGCCTATAGGTAGAATCCCAGCCCTAAACACCCAAAAGGCCATACCAGAGAGTGGGCCTCCAGCCCTCTCGGCCCAAATCCACAGCTGCACTGACCCGCCTCCAAAACCGTCTCCTAACTGGCCGTCCCACCACCGTCGTCGGATCCCGACCATCACAGCTGCCCCTGCCTGTGTCGGCAGACCGCCGTAGAGCTAACCACGCTTTCGCCTTGGATCTACAGCAGAACCCGAGACAAACATCAGAAAGTTGTCGTCCACCATCCCGTCAAGCCAGCGATCCAACCTTATCCATCGATCCTAGGCCACCCACCGACCGCCACGAGACGCCTCTCCGACCCGTCTATGCTCCAGTTCCGCTCCAGTCCCAAACCTTCCAGATGCAGCCGCTTCTTTACACCGACAGAGATGGATACAAACACCCTTCGATCTCAGCCTTCGAGCGAGGGATAAGCCCTCAAAACAAGCATCTCGTCCGGCCACACACATCAAGCTCCTGCGAGGCTAGAGGCCGGCCACAGCGCCGCGGTGCAGCAGAACGAGAACAAAGCAATACACAGGCAAGGTTTCCTTGGGTTTCAGCGCGTGAGGCGCGTTCTTTTTAGGTTCTTTTTATTTTTTATATTTTATTAAAAGAGGATCAAAGGATTTCACTCCTACCCCCATGGTGACTCGGACCCATGACCTCGATTTTAGGTAGTGGGTTGATCAGGAATTTCAATTCTCTCTATTTCAATCTATGTAAAAAGATCGGTAAATTTACAACTATGATCAATGAAGAAGATATTGATTTTTTTTTCTTCGTGTTTTAAATTTTTATTTTCGGTGTTCACAAAGAATATTGCAAAGAGTTTGATGAAGTTAAAGGTAATGGTTTTGTGAATTGAATAATGAATTAACGATGAGGAGGTAATAAAAAGACAAAAAGAATAGTAATAAGTTCAAATTTGAGTTGGGAGATAAAGATTAATGTTATTCAATGAGAAATTAAGGAGTCTTTATATTTAATTAATTACTTATATATTTATTTTTTTATTATATATTTGGATTTTATAAATTAGTGTACTTATTAGTCATTTTGTACTTGGGTAATATAGTCTTTCAATAATTCAAATGTTTAAAGGATAAACTAAGAAAGTGGTTGGGTGGCAATAGCTGCATGCTAAAAAAATGAGAGAGTATTAATAAAACAAAGTTACAACATGACACAACACATCAATACACATGCACTAATAAGTAACTGCATCTGCAGTACTGATCATCATTAATGTTAATAATCTCACAACTTTAGAAAATTGAAGAATAATGTTAAAATAAAAAAGAGAAATGAAAGAAAATCGACATAATTTCCTCATAATATATAATGAAAAATGATTACTTTTTGTTGTTATATAATACTAATCGTGCACTGCGAGAGCATTAGTTCCTATTAATGATCATCTAGCAAATCTTTTTGCCAGCAAAATAGTGCCGATTAATCTCTTGTACTTAATAATATCTTAGCTTAATTAACATCTTGTAAACAACAATGAATATATTCCTTTTAAACATTAATACAAATATGCCCAAAAAGTCTAACGCACAGCCACTCTGACGCGAACCAAAACCCTAACCCTAAAATAGGCATCTCATGTGCCGATCTACTTGCTTTTCATCATCCTCAACATGTCTGGTATTAAGAAGTCACTGCTAGCTTTGCTGCTTCCAAGGCGTTGATCGGTGATGACGTTTTGGAAGTCTCGCATGCAACTGCAGCGACAACCTGCCGCCCTTCGCAATCGTTCCTTCTGGCTCGTCCTCTGACTCCAAAATCTTTTGGGGTGCATGATCTCACGAGGCAGTTTCGCCATGTGTGGAACTTGGATGGCAAGTTTAGGGTTCAGGATATAAGAATTTTGTGTTTGCTTTCGATCTTAAACGAGATCGTAATAGGGTGATGTGGGGAGGGCCATGGTATTTCAATCATGCACCTATGATCATCCAGGAATTCAATGGATTAGCACCGATTCAGACCATTGATATGGCGTCAATCTTCTTTTGGGTGCACATTAGTAACATCCCTTCTGCTCTGGAGGAATCAAAAACCATCAAAGCGACTACTGTTGCTGGGACTTATCTGGATATGGATGACAAGTTGTTTAACTCGAAAGAACCATCAGAGTTCGGGTTGCCCATGCCATCAATAAACCATTCTTCTTGCAAAGAACTATTAAGCTGGCACCAGGTATTGTTGAAGAGATTGTTTTCTTTTATGAGAACTTGGTGGGTTTATACAAAAATTGTAATTTGATAGTGCATGAAGATGGGAAATTCAAAGCTACACTCCACGATCTACCGTGCAGCAGGGAGCTGTACAAAAAGAAAATTGTTTGGAACTGCCAAACCCTTTTCAGAATGTTATCAGTGAAAATCGGGCAACTAGAGGTTTTAGTTTTCTTGGGGGTCGGTCTAGCCTGTCTATTGCTCGTGCTCTTTTTGGTGTGAAGGAGGTAAGGAAACCACGAAAACCGGTAGTCATTAAAAAGGGGGCTCTGAAAAGTACAGAAAATGGAGGTAAAGCACGAGCCCTAGAAGAGGTAGATACTAATATCGACACTGCAAATGATGGAGAAGGAACAAACTCTGAGGGTCTGAATGTGGAGATTGAGAGCCCGGAGCTTGGCGCTGTGATGGAACTCGAAATGGCGCAGGTGGAGAAGGTACTCAGTAGTTTTTCTTCTGAGAGTGAGTTGCAAGAAAATGCAAAGGAGTTAGAGAATCAAAATAAGGTTGTAGGGACTGATAGTGCCCCGATGAGGGTGGAAAAAGTGCTCACTGACGCTCCCCTTGCGGAGAGTGAGGCCGGGATACAGGAAGCTGCAAAGGCTCTAGATACGCAAGGTGTGGATGCTATGGAAGAGGTCACTAGAGTAGACAAGCGAGAAAGACCTCAGTCTCCCCAAGAGTCACCAAAAAAACTGAAATCTGGGGGTACTGAACTGCTTGTGTCTCCAACGAATGAGAATGTCCCCATTAAAAAACTGAAATTGCCAGTTCATTTTACTGCAAAGGCCCTAGGGTTAAGGGAAGCTCAGGGTGGACTCATGGTCTCAAAGGAGGCATCTATGCAGATGGATGGCAATGGCTCAAAAAAGAAAGGGCTAAATACTGTTTACCACCCTGTGGTATGGACCTCGCATCAATTCAGTCCCTCGACTTTCAATTTCATCAAAAACACCCCTGCGGTATTATTTTCTCGTCCAATAGGTCCTTCCGATTCAATTCCGTCAGTTTCTAATGTTAATTGCTGACGTGGCATTCCAACTCAGCAAAAGTGGGACCCACACGCATGTGAAATTCCCAAAATGACCCTGGGCAACAGAATATGGAAAAATCCAAAATTAATTCCAGATTTGAGGTTGAGGAGATTCGAACCCCTCCCAAAGCATATGCAAATGAATGGCCCAACCACCAGACCACTTGCATACTTCTAGTATATTGCAAACAAAAATAGTATATATATCTACATAATAGTGTTTTTTTTTAAAAAAAAATATCCACCCACCTCTCTCCTCCTCTCCTCTTCTTCTTCCTCAACCCGCGCTCCCAAACCCTCCTTCTCCTGCTCCATGCCTCGCCCTCCAAATTGAAATCACCGAAACCGCAGACGAAACTCCAACACCACCACCACCACCATCCCCACCCCCAAGCCCGCCTTCTACACTTCTTCTGACCCTGAAAACTTCCAAGCCACCTTCAACCTCAACAGCCTCTACCACTCTGACGCAATCACCGAAATGTGGCCGTCGTCCACGATCGACCAGAGAATTGCGGGGTCCACGCGCGCCACCTCGCCGACAAACCCTAACTTGGCAGCGTTGGGGGTGGGGTGGGAGGTGATGAGCTCGCCGTCGGAACCGCAGAGGCCGATGGCCTTGACTCCTTCTCGGTTGATCAAGGAGACCAAATGCTTGTTGACTTTGCCGGCCAAGACCATGGAGACGATCTCCATGGTGGGCGCGTCGGTGACACGGAGGCCGTCGTGGAAGTTGACCTCAATGTTGAGGCGCTTGAGCCAGAGGTTGATCTCGGGGCCACCGCCGTGGACTAAGATGGGGCGGAGGCCGACGCAGGCTAGGAAGACGAGGTCTCTGACGACGGTGGCCTGGAGGGACTCGTCCTTCATGGCGGCGCCGCCGTACTTGACGACTATGGTTTTGCCTCGGAATTTCTGGATGAAGGGTAGGGATTCGGAGAGAATGTCGACCCGGAGCTGACCTGGAGTGGTATGAGCCGGGTGTTGGGCTTTGATTGAGAGTGAGTACGAGTGCGGTGGACATTTGGGGCGGAAGAAGGTGAGGGTGTTGGGGAAGGAGGGAATGAGATCAGAGATGGACAAGGGTGGGTTTTAGAAGCTAACATTTTAAGTTTGATTTTAGGGTTGTTTGGGTCTTCTGATCTCTTTGATTGAGAAAGGGTGGGTTTTCTCACCTATAGTCGGTGAGGAAGAGCTCAATGGTGGCTGGCATGGAGCAGGAGAAGGAGGCTTTGGGAGCGCGGGTTGAGGAAGAAGAAGAGGAGAGGAGGAGAGAGGTGGGTGGATATTTTTTTTAAAAAAAAACACTATTATGTAGATATATACTATTTTTGTTTGCAATATACTAGAAGTATGCAAGTGGTCTGGTGGTTGGGCCATTCATTTGCATATGCTTTGGGAGGGGTTCGAATCTCCTCAACCTCAAATCTGGAATTAATTTTGGATTTTTCCATATTCTGTTGCCCAGGGTCATTTTGGGAATTTCACATGCGTGTGGGTCCCACTTTTGCTGAGTTGGAATTCCACGTCAGCAATTAACGTTAGAAACTGACGGAATTGAATCGGAAGGACCTATTGGACGAGAAAATAATACCGCAGGGGTGTTTTTGATGAAATTGAAAGTCGAGGGACTGAATTGATGCGAGGTCCATACCACAGGGTGGTAAACAGTATTTAGCCCAAAAAGAAAAGAGGATGGCCATTAGGTGCGCGAAACAAAAATCCACCAAAAACTTCAAAGATCCCAGCTGATGAAGTTTTGAAGGTACTCTATTCAGGTAAACCTCCTAACCCTAACCCAAAGGGAAAGGAGAAAGTTTAGAATGTGTTGGTACTTAGCCTACAGAATATTGGGGTCTACACGTCTAGATGCAAAGTTTCCTTGGTGTACTGCAATTGAGCGCTTTGGCACTGGAATTTTGTCTGCTATTGTTTTATGCTAGAATTCTTTTGTTCTGCTAGGCTTCTGAATAAAGGAGCGGATATGTTTTCAAGTGTAATGGCACCTATCACCCCTGATGGGTACTATGTATTGTGTTATTCTAGCCTGCGTTTGCTATGAATGAAATTTATTCTTCTTGTAAAAAAAATATATATATTCCTTTTAAACTCAAGCTTTCCATTAGTTCCTGATACATATGTTGGTTTTTCTATTAGTTTACTGATGACTGGGATATTCTATTGGAATTGCCTCTAAACCTAGGATATTTCTTATGAACCAGTCATTTGATGGAGCATTAGGGTTTGTTGTGTTAAACTGTTAGGGATAAACACATTTAATGTTTGGTTATTTATTGTTCTTGTTAATAATCCCTAGTTAATAGGGTTCAGTTGCTTAGGTTTGAATTATTCCTATCCATGTACCACGTTCTTAGGGTTGTTGATAACGTGGGCTGTCATGTTTCTTTCTAGTTGTAAAAGGCTTGGTTATAAGCCAACATTGATGCATTGAACGAATAAGCTTCAAACTCCCAAATACTATTGTGTTCTTGTGTTTGCATAGTCTGTGCTTCAACAAGTGGTATCAGAGCCCCATCACTGGGCCTGATTGAGAGTGATTAAGAACCTGCAGTTTCTTAGAGAAGAAGAAAGAGTGAGAGAACAGAGAAAAACAACAAAGAGAGAAGAGTGAGAAGAGTAATCGAGGGATGGCAACGGAGAACAACTTCGTGCAGCCGGCAATACCAAGGTTTGATGGTCACTATGACCATTGGGCTATGTTGATAGAGAACTTTCTTAGATTAAAGGAGTACTGGGGTTTAGTGGAAGATGTGATACCAGCAGAAAGGGCTGAACTCATTGAGGGACAGTGAAAAGCAATCGAAGATGCAAAACTGAAAGATCTGAAAGTCAAGAATTATTTGTTCCAAGCCATCGACAGGACAATTATAGAGACGATCCTTAATAAAGAAACAGCGAATAGCATATGGGACTCAATGAGGCAGAAATACCAGGGTTCCACCAAGGTGAAACGAGTTCAGTTACAAGCACTTCGAAGGGAGTTTGAGATACTTCAAATGAAAGAGGGAGAAACAGTCAATGAGTACTTCTCTCGGACTCTCACCATTGCCAACAAGATGAAGGCTCACAGTGAAAGGATGGAAGAGATCGTGATAGTAGAGAAGATCTTGAGGTCAATGACTCTGAAGTTTGATTATGTAGTATGTTCTATCGAGGAGTCAAACAACCTTACAACAATGAGCATTGATGAATTACATAGTAGTCTGCTCATACATGAGCAAAGGATGCAAGGTCATAGGGAGGATGAACATGCCTTGAAGATCACAAATGTAGTAAGGGTTAGAGGAAGAGAAGAAGAGAGGTTTAGAGGGAGAGGAAGAACTCGTGGTGGCTACAAAGGAAGAGGTCGAGGGAGAGGCAGAATACCTTTCAATAAGGCTACAATTGAGTGTTACACATGTCATAAGTTAGGTCACTTTCAATATGAGTGTCCTGATTGGGAAAAAGGGGCCAACTACGCAGAGTTTGATAAGGAGGAGGAGATGCTTCTAATGTCATATGTAGAACTCCATAACTCAAAGAGAGAAAAGGTATGGTTTCTCGACTCTGGCTGCAGTAACCACATGAGTGGTAATAAGAGTTGGTTTTTGGATTTGGATGAGAAGTTTAGGCACTCAGTAAAACTTGGAAATAATTCAAGAATGGCTGTGATGGGGAAAGGCAATATCAGGCTACAAGTTGGTGGAATAACTCAGGTATTCAGTGAAGTTTATTATATACCTGAGTTAAGGAACAATTTATTGAGTTTTGGTCAACTCCAAGAGAAGGGATTAGCCATTTTAATTAAGCATGGTTTGTGCAATCTATACCATCCCACAAGAGGTCTAATTATGCAGACTACAATGTCGGCTAACAGAATGTTTATGCTGCTAGCATCCATTGCACAAAAACCTAAAGTGTCAACCTGCCTTCAAATTGTCTCTGAGGATGAAACGCACCTGTGGCACCGTCGGTATGGACATCTTAGCTTCAAGGGATTGAGGACACTTCATTACAAAAGAATGGTGAGTGGCCTACCACTACTTAAAGCTCCATCCAATTTGTGCACAGATTGCTCGGTAGGGAAGCAACACCGAGACTCTATTCCTAAGAAGAATTTATGGAGAGCCACTCAAAAACTACAATTGGTGCATGCTGACGTTTGTGGACCTGTGAAGCCTGAATCGAACAGCAAGAAAAGGTACTTGATTAGTTTTATTGATGACTTCAGTAGGAAAGTGTGGGTGTATTATTTGTCTGAAAAATCTGAATCTTTTGTCATCTTCAAGAAGTTTAAAAACTTGGTTGAGAAGGAAACTGGGAAGGTCATTTGCTGTTTACGTACGGATAGAGGCAGAGAATTTACTTCACATGAGTTTAATCAGTTTTGTAGCACACATGGCATACGTAGACAACTCACCGCAGCCTGCACCCCTCAACAAAATGTTGAGAAGCAAATTCCAAAGGAGTTCTTGCCCGAAGCTGTCAACCGGACAGTTCACGTACTTAAGAGAAGCCCAACCCTAATTGTCAAAGACATGACTCCTGAGGAAGCATGGAGTGAAATCAAGCCAACAGTGGATCACTTTCGAGTTTTTGGGTGTATTGGCCATGTTCACATTCCTGACAATAAGAGGACTAAATTGGATAACAAGAGCTTCAAGTGTGTGCTTCTTGGTTTAAGTGAGGAGTCTAAGGCGTACAAGCTCTATGATCCAGTTTCGAGGAAGGTTGTGGTGAGCAGGGATGTGGTATTTGACGAGAATGAGAAGTGGGACTGGAATAAGAGTGCAGAAGAGATGAAGAATGATATCTTAGAATGGGGTGATGAATCAGAGATTGAAAGGATGAGGAGCAGGGTGAAAGTGAAAATGAGAATGAACAAAATGTGCAAACTAATGGAGGAGAAGTAGAACAAATTGATAGGAGTGGCGTACCACTCATAGATTCCTCAGAAAGGGCTTCACCGAATGAACGAGAAGGGATGAATAGAAAGAGGCCATGGTGGATGCAAGATTACGAAACAGGCGAGGGTTTGTCAGAAGAGGAAGAAGTGCGTAATTTGGTCATGTATACATCTACTGGAGATCCGAGCTCATTTGAAGAAGCTAATCAAAGTCCAAGGTGGAGAGAAGCTATGGACAAGGAGATCAGTGCTATCGAAAAGAATGGAATGTGGGATTTGATTGTTTTACCAACTGGAGTAAGAAAAATTGGAGTGAAGTGGATTTTTAAAACAAAGTTCAATGAGAAAGGAGAAGTTGATAAGTATAAAGCTAGGCTTGTGGCGAAGGGGTATGCTCAACAATATGTCATTGATTATACTGAAGTATTTGCTCCAGTAGCTCGATGGGACACAATCAGAATGATCCTGGCAATTGCAAGCACAAAAGAATTGGTGTGTTTATCAGTTAGACGTTAAAAGTGCATTTCTGCATGGGGAGTTATATGAGGATGTTTACGTCGAGCAGCCACAGGGATATGAGAAGAAGGGAGAAGAGCATAAAGTGTACAAGTTGAAGAAAGCATTGTACAGGTTAAAACAAGCTCCCCGAGCTTGGTATAGTAAGATCGAAGCTTACTTTGTGAAAGAGGGTTTTGAAAGATGTCAATGTGAACACACTCTGTTCATAAAATCCGAAGAGGGAGGTAAGATGTTGATTGTAAGTCTGTATGTAGATGATCTAATTTTCACAGGCAATGATGAAGTTATGTTTGGAAAGTTTAAAGCTTCAATGGAGATGGAGTTTGACATGACAGATTTGGGCATGATGAAGCACTTTCTTGGTGTGGAAGTTGTGCAAAATTCTGAAGGAATATACATAAGCCAGAAGCAATATGCCCAAGAAGTGTTGGAAAGGTTTGGCATGGAGAGAAGTAACTCAGTAAAGAACCCAATTGCTCCAGGGTGTAAGTTGGTGAAGGATGAAGGAGGGGCTAGGGTTGATGCAATGACGTATAAGCAAATGGTGGGGAGCCTTATGTACTTAACAGCCACTAGACCGGATTTGATGTATGTGATGAGTTTAGTAAGTCGATATATGGAGAGACCCACGGAGTTACACATGCAAGTCATTAAGAGGATTCTTCGATATTTGAAGGGAACAACTGATTTAGGAATTTGTTACAAGAAGGGAGGTGATGGAAAGCTAGCAGCCTATTCAGATTGTTACAAGAAGAAGATGATGAGAAGCTAGCAGCTTATTCAGATAGTGACTATGTAGGAGACCTCGATGACCGGAGGAGCACTTCAGGGTATGTATTTTTGCTAAGCTCAGGAGCTATGTCGTGGTCCTCAAAAAAGCAACCTATAGTCACTCTATCCACTACCAAAGCTGAATTCATTGCAGCAGCTTCATGTGCATGCCAAGGAATATGGATGAGGAGAATTCTTGATAAGCTTGGCTGCAATCAAAGTAAGTGCACGACTATCTTTTGTGATAATAGTTCCACTATTAAGCTGTCTAGAAACCCAGTTATGCATGGAAAAAGCAAGCATATCGATGTTAGGTTCCATTTCCTACGTGAACTTACAAGAGATGGAGTAGTGGAGCTAGTACATTGTGGTTCTCAAAGTCAGATTGCAGATATCATGACCAAACCTCTTAAGCTGGATACTTTCGAAAGGATGCGTGAGCTTCTTGGGATATGCAAGATGCCTTGTGAGTAAACTGATTGTTAACCGCAATACAGTTGAAGGGAGGAATTAATGAAGCATTAGGGTTTGTTGTGTTAAATTGTTAGGGTTAAACACATTTAATGTTTGGTTATTTATTGTTCTTGTTAATAATCCCTAGTTAATAGGGTTTAGTTGCTTAGGTTTGAATTATTCCTATCCATGTACCACGTTCTTAGGGTTGTTGATAACGTGGGCTATCATGTTTCTTTCTAGTTGTAAAAGGCTTGGTTATAAGCCAACATTGATGCATTGAACGAATAAGCTTCAAACTCCCAAATACTATTGTGTTCTTGTGTTTGCATAGTCCGTGCTTCAACATCATTATATGATAAGTGCTTGTGTCCTAGATTTGATTGATATGAATATCATCTTTAATATTCAACAAGAAAAAACTGCATGTAGACAGTAGTACTCTTGGATCTTTCTACTACAAAGTACTAGTAGGTCTTTTTCCTACTTAAGTTAATCGATTAGATATTTCGTTTCACTAATATATGTTTATAACCACTTCGGTCGATTGTTCATTAGAAAAGAATATGATGAGTTCGATGTCTCTGAGAGAAGAAGACACTCACATAAAGCAATCATATCAAATAGATTTTTAGTTAAATTATTGGTGAAATGCCAAACTGGTAAACTATAGATCTATAATATCATAGCAGGAAGTGCAAAAAGTGGCATTATGAATTTAAACTCCAAATGGGGATGGTGATGCTTAAGTATAACTAATGAACAATTGAACGAATAGAAGCCAATATCAGTAAATTAATAATATTTTCACCAAATATGTTTTTTTTTTCTAACATCTTTTCATTGGATATTGTAAAATACTAAAGAGAGCTTCTATTCATATCTCCAAAATTAGCATTTGGACCTCTTACTTTTTTGAATTAATGATTGACTTTGTCAACTCACATAAAATGACAAATAAAGACACAACATGGAAAAATGATAATAATAAATATAAATTCTCTTCTTACCTCCCCACCATCTTTGACAAACCAAGCTATGTATTCATGTTTCATTTTACCCGGCAAAAAAAGAAGAAGATGAAGATGAAGAAAAAGCTATTCTTTTTCCGTTATTTGGATTTCACATATGAAAACTTCAAATTTTATCGTAATTATATTCATTTTTTCTAATTCTTGAATCATATTTTGAAAACCTACCTAAAATCATATGCAGACAATATAGTAAAAGTGATGTTCAAAATTGTACGTATCTATTGTATGGTAGCTTGGTTGTGGCCATTAGTCTTTATCGAGATCTTTAGTCTTTTCATTAGCATGTCATTGTGCATGCTCATGTTCTTAAGTTTTCATCTGCATTTTTTTTCATCATTTTTTGTTGTCATGTTAGAATCCTAATCAAGATGAATGGCATGTTTTCAACCTCATGCAACACCTTTGTTCAGACTTTCGAAAGAAAGAGTATAACAATGGGTACTTTCTCGTTGAAATTAATTCTGACTACCCCTTCCTGAGGTTAAACCTCAGTTTTAATATGAGATGCGATCATCTTCCTATTACTCAAAGCAAAGACGTTCAAAAACCTAGGTACAAATTCATTGCCATAATCAATAGCTAGCAATAACTCTTCTTACTTGTGTTAGAGTCTCAAGAAAAGTTCTTTATCATTTGGTGGTTGAAGCATGGGAGTGGAACTCACCCGGCAATGTTTTTGTTGAAGAACCCTAAATTTGATGATTATATGGGCTAATGGCATTTAGGGAAAATTGGGGGGGGGTGGTGGTACTTAGCAAATTGAGTATTTAAAAAGTAAGTTAGAGGTCTAATACCAAATGCCAATTTTGGAGGTATGAATAGAAACACCCTTCAAAAAAATAAAAAATAAAATAAAAAAAGAATTAAAGATCCATCAAAGTAATAAGATGCGTAAGCTAATAATTTTTTTTTAATCGAAGGAAGTCAACCATTTATTGAAATTGAAAGATTACAATGATACGATGCCAAAAGACATCAAGAAAAGAAGCAAACAGTGCGAAAAGAAAACTACATATTAAATATAAAAACTTAATAATGCATGCAAGAGCAGCAACGTCAAGACACTACGCTTATTTTACACTACGGATTGTAGCCGTGTAGTGAATTGAGTAGTCGGTGGTTTGACTACCCATCGAACTCCAACACACAAATTGACAAAATTCAACTTGGCGCCGGAATGAAGGCACTCTCCCACCTAAAGATCGAAGCCGGCCAGGGTTTTCAGAACATGGCCATATTGGCAGACGATCTTTCACGAACAAATACCATATAATAGGGTACTGGATCGAATACCAGTAAAGCACAAGAGCCCCATTCCAATGAAAAAAACAAACAGCCCACAAAAGATAATGGATTGCAGTCCAAGCCCAATGTCCACCTGGATCACAGATCCAAAACCATTTGCAAACACCACCCGAATCCCAAATTCGGATCCAAAACTGTGGAGGCCCAAAACCTGCTGCGAGTGCCCAACTGCCGCTCCGCCCCAAGTCCAAATCAACTTGAGCCTAGAGCCCACTGGATCGATTCCCAGTCCCCACAGCAACTGGCCATATGACCCTGCCACCGGTGACACTCCCCATATCAGTCAAGCCGCTAAACGATGACCCGTTGTCTGCCACACCACCCTGGCATCGAAGAACGTCGAGGACCCAAAACCGGACTCCAACATCACCTAGGATAGATCCACCAGTAGGGTACGACACCCACACCGTAGTGCAATCCAGCCAGAGGACAGTCCTGTTTGGCACCCACAGTTTCCTTACCGCTTTAGCAGCACCGCTGGGAAGAGGAGACCCACTGAGATCAACAAGGCTTCTACCCGGATCCCACTTCTCCCAGTAATCACCGCTTACCTCCGAACTCGTACCAACAGAATTTTGGCACACCGACACCGCCCCAGCAGCGCCCAAACTCCTCTCCAAACATACACTGCCTCCAAAGACAACGAAGACAAAGATGAATAGGCCGAAGCATAAAGGTTTCTCTATGAATGGATTAGGTATAGGTAACAATGAACAATAGGGCCGCCGCACCACAAACCCTAGCAGAGCGCTCTGCTAGGTCAGATTTAGGTTTAAGTCAATTATATCTACTAGAAGAAATGCAATAAATCTTATCATTCGCAACATTCTTCCAGCATCGACTTGCATGTCATCAAATTTCTCACAGCCAGTCGCCAAGGGCTAAATCTTTTTTCTCTTTAACTTCAGTTATTTTATTTTCTTATTTGACCAAGTTAGGAAATTATTGTTTGTTAACTACTTTTTAATAGAAAGAAAGGTTCATTTATAATTAAACCCACCACAAATGGTTAGGAAGAGTACTACACTTTATTTCACAAGCACATTTATGTTTTAATAACTGACTTTCTTTTTACTTTTAAGAGAAAGACAACAATTGGCATTATTAAATGATACTGAAGTATACAGTGAGTGGATGCAAACAAGCCGGCCAAAGATGCATTAACGCATCTAAATTTAAATATAACAAGAAAATGACAATATGTCTAAAGACGTCGAACAATGCAGTGTAAATTATTTGAGCAGTGGGGATTGTAACTCTAATTGTAATCGTAATTGGGGAGATACACATGCCAATCCAGTGTCAAAAAAAAATAAAAAGGAAGCTTCCAATACTAGAAAGATGTGAGCACTACTAGAAAAAGGACCTAAGGGGGACACATCATATGTGTGCCCATTGATGCAAAGGGAACACATAGCCAATTTGTGCCTATTGCTAAATGGAACACATAAGTTATGTGTGTCCCTAAATAACAAAGTGGGACCCATGGTTTCTCAAACTACAAATATAGTATAAATACCATACATTTGTACAAATGCACTACACCTATTGGGGACACTTTAGCTATCGGTGCCCATTGGGAGAATTTTTATTTCTTTTGGCTTACCCCTCCCTAATGGGGAATAATTGCAAACCTAAGAAAAAAAAATTCAATATTCATTAAATACCACAACAGTAAATAATACAAGAGAATAGTAATCACACAATCCCGTTATATCTTTTTCATTAAACTCAAATATCCAACAATACATCCACAAATTCCAAAACATTGTATTACATTCTCTCCCCAAAACAACTAAACTCAAATTTTGAACTTTTGAGTAAGGAGAGAGAGAAACTATTTACCAGCATAATTAATATATATATATATATATATAGGTGCAGTCCTTTCATCAGCAGAATTTGAAGAAGCGAGTGAATTCTATAATTTCAGCTCTTCCTTCTAAGTTGATCAGAAGATAAGATGCTTCCACAGGTTATGAAGGTCGTTTAGATTGGATCTTGACCTCTTTGATGCACTCGTTGCCTACATGAGGACATGCTCAAGTCCATCAAATAATTTCACTATAAGAACTCACGATGGTCCCTACAAAATTTACAAGTTCCATTTTGTGCTCAGACATAAAAATCATTGTAAAATGGTACTGTCTATTATCTAATTGTTTGAACTTTGAGTGTGCTTTTCTTTAATAGTCTCAGAACACTCACCTGCACTGTATTATTGCCAAGATCCAACAACCAAAATGCAATAATAAAGACAAAAGCTGCCCTTTTTCTGGTACCTTTGAAGGTTCTACATTTTCTTACATGAGTTGGCTAACAGTACATGAATTTTTGCAATATAAAATACAAAGAATCAAAAGAAAGCAACCGACCTGCAATGCTCGTGTGTATCTACTAATAAGTATCTAATGTCTGGGCTTTAACAGTAGATGACTTTTTTTTTTAAGCTGTAACAGATCAGGAAGCTTTGTCAGGGCTTAAGCAAAGCTTCTTCCCGAACATCAATGCACTTTGGTAATTAAATGCAGAAGAAAGAAAAGAATTAAAGAAAGCACTACATTTAAAGGTGGAGCAGAGTAAATGTATGATAGCAATGATCCACCCAGAGTAAGGTAAAAGACTATTGGGAAATCATGTCCTGCATAAAATAGACACCATTTGATCATCAAAATCCATCCAAATATATTTACAAAAGCCAGTCCACCATTTACATTACTTACCCACACATCCAATATACCAGCTGAGACAAGACCTCCTAAAAGCAGTACCCAGATTTGAGTATAACCTGACGGAATTCAAGAAGGAAAAAAGAAAAAAAGAACAAGATAACAAAATTCAGTCACTGCCGATGGTTATCCATACATAGTTCAGTGAATTACATAGTTACCATTTAGTACCTAAACATATTAAGACAGAAGAGGTACAAGTACAATTGATTAATTTTTTGTTCCAACCAGGGATTTCAAATTTTCCACGGCCTCTTGCTCAAATTTCCTTTTCATTGAGCTAAGAAGATATATTATTTTTGGTTCTTGGACATGCGTCAAAGTTTCCATGCCCCAGACCTAAATGTTAATAATGCAATGTACAATAGTCTAATACAAGCGCAAAAGGAGTTGAGAGACTTAGAGAGGTAGTATACTCTACATTATCCTTCTACTTTTAGTATTGCAATCACTAAAAGCACTCTGCAGATAAGAAATTCTGAACCCTTTTCAATGGAAGATTGTAAAAAGAGAACGGGGAAGAACCCATTAGACATAGTTTTCTAGATGGAAAACCTATAGCTCTAAAGAAGTCAAAGTCTCATACTCAAATCAATGGACAATAATTTCCTGATCACTGAGCCAGCTACTCTCAAGTCCTTCACAGTTTCAAACAAAGGAACCACACGCAGCCTGTTCCAAGATATATGAAAACTCTGTTTTGTATATAGTGTAATTGCAATTTTAACATCAGTAATGAAAAACTTACAGGCTTCAATTTAATTCCTGATTTAAGAAAAGAAAATTTCAGTCTTCCCCTTCCTACTTTAATATCTTACCCATAAAAGTCGAAGATGCTAAGTAACCATGGACTACATAAGTATGAGGTGATCCATAGCAAGTAACAGAAATTTAATTGGAGAAGAAACCACCTTTTAATACCAAGCCTATCTATTTTCTATGCAATGGAGAATCAAGATGGATCATAAAGGTGCTTAACAACTACAACTACATTTGATGTGCAAACGAATTAACAAAATGACAGTATTGTGAAAATTACCATCATTTTCTATAAATCTAAAGAAATAATCCAATGAATAAATGTACTGCAAATATCAGATAGTGAAACAAAAAAGTTACCATCGAGGAAGAATGTAACTAAAGAAGGACCATTATTTAATCTAGCAATATCAACATAGAGTATACTTAGGTTCCACCAGGACATGGCTTTCCTATCTCTCCACTAACGGCAAGCCGTGCATCTTTTTGCAAAAGCTCCACAACAAGGACATCACTTGCCTGCCAATTACAACGTACATGGTAGCATTTTTATCAATTTTAATAAACAATTCATGTATAGAAACTTTGCAACTGGAAATTGAAGTTTCTTCGCCTTGTAAATGCAAAGCTGGAATACGAATCAATAATGAAAGTCGTATGCCATACGTTAGATGCATGGAAATCACATACGCTCCAAGCGAATCACTCCCAAGAGAATGGGAGAGAACTCAGTTCAATTGAAAACCCTAAATTACTCAATCAAATATCCAATTACTCAATTGAAACCCTAAAATCCCTAATTACTCAATTCAATGCACAAACTACCTACCCTTGACAATTAAACTAAAACCCAGACCTTCAATTTCACACAAACAATAATTGAGGAAGAGAATATTGAAGTACCTGAAGTGGTCGATGGCGCCGGAGCAGTCTTTCATTCTTAACCATAGCCATTGCCCAACACTAAATACCCTACCAAAATGCTTTGATAAACCAGAAGAATATAGTGGGACTGTGGTTCGATAAAGATATGGCAAATTGAGACACTTTTGGGACAAGTCTCAATATGGGTATTCTAGTTTCAAAAGATATTGACAGAGCGAGAGAGGGCAACTACTGTCGGTGGTGATACGAATTTGGAGGAGGAGTCATGGGTGGCCACCGCTGGGACTACCGTTGGTCTTTGCTGGAGAGGGTAGTGGCAGATCTGAGAGAGAGAGAGAGTGCGTGGAAGTGATATGAGTTTAGGGATACAAAGGAGTGAAGGTTCTAAATAAATAAATAAAAAGGACGTATTCGTATGAATTGGTCTGCATTGTGGGGCTAAATTTTGAATAGGGACACTTATTGTGTGCCTAAAATTTTCAATAGGCACATATGAGCACAAGTGTGCCTTTTTATAAGTTTTGGGGACACATAACTCATCTGTCCCTACATATGTGTGCCCTCGAGGCTTCCAACAGATTGAAGGTGACCAAGGTATTCAACATTCTAGAAAGAATCAAGAAGGCCTAGAATTCCTGTCCGATCCATATATCCTCAACCATTGCTGTGAGAGAATCTACAAGTTTAAGGTACATTTATATCAGAAGGTTACTTTCCTTCTCATCTCTATATTCCTAATGAAGCACAAGACTTCACAAACAAAATCAATTGTCAATGATTAAAGAGACCCAATTTTTTTTTAAACTCATAAGCAACGTCTCAAATTTTTCTGTGCGGACATACTTCACATTCTCAACAATTCCATAGCTCGTTGTATCACTTTTTTTTTTTTTAGTAAATGTGGATTTCATTAAACACATGCCAAGATGGCCATTACATATCCTTCTGCTGCCTTCAACTAGACAGATCAAGAAGTTGTAGTAAGAGAACTACTGTGATACATAGGGATAGACCACCTATATTTGAACTAATCGCTCACTTATTAAAGCGAGCCTATGACTATGGAGACATTAAGACATAGAACATAGGCCTAGCACCACATGAAACCTATATTTTTCCCTTACCCTTCAAGGTAGGGCTAGGAGATTTTGGCGAACACAATCCTTGTCTAGTCCATAGAGATATTGGGCCTAATAGCTTGGTGAAGTGGGCCTCACAGCTGCCCAAACTCTTAATGAAGAGCCCCAGCCCACGCTCTTCCTTCATTTTCAGTTTCTGGCTTATAACATTGATAAGCCCATTACCAAGATCCCTAAGGACCGGCCCAGCAGTTTGCCCTACCCTATTTGGGCCCAAGTCCAATATTCCTAAGGCAGCACCTCTGCCATCAACCACGCCATCTCCATCGCAGGTAAGCATTCCGCTGTTCACCCTGCCACTTGGACCACCTTGAAAGAGCAGCTTCACTACCCTAGAAACCAAGCAATCTCTAGCAGAACCCCCAAGAACTGGGCTAGGATTGGAGCCAAAAAGCAGTCCCTTCGTATTGATTTGGACACCTAGATCCATGGGCATCGCACCTTCATTCGTGACATCTTCTGCAGCGCTGGCCAAGTTTCGTCCGTCACTGCTGCCAGCAACACAAGAATAGCATGGTGACGAGCCCCGTCCATCTGCTTCTCAGTCAACGACGGTGATGCCATTGAAGTGGCAGAGAAAGTGTGGGAGGTCTCCGGCACCCATACTGTTTTTCCACCACCGCCATAACCCAGAACACCTCTGTCATGTCGAAACACCTGTGAATCGGGCCATCTCGACCTCAGGCCTCCATCAAGCAGAACACGATTCTTCCAGAAAGAAGGTTCAACAATTGGTGAAACAGAAGGATTAGGCCTATTCCTCGCAAAGGAAGATGCGAGGAAGAGGATCAGATCCAAACGCTTTGGGCTTGGAAGTCGGTTGGAACTGCCATTTGCATCGCCGACATAGGAAAACGGCGTTAGAGTGAGTGCGAGAACTAGCGTTGCTAGAGAAAATAGGGTTTTCATTATTCCAACACAAATAGTGTTTGTTAAAGGGATATGTGATATATGCTTCGAAAACAAAATTAAAGAAGTATCGATGCTCGTTGTATCACTTGTATCAATATACAACTTGCTAAATTCTGTGAGGTTTAAAAAAAAAAAAATCTTACTTTTCATAATTAGAGTTTATTTAATTACATATTGGAACCTAGGGCTGGGATTTTTGAAATGAAAACCCGAGGAACCGACCCGAAATGGTCGGTTCGGTGCGGTTCCTGTGATGACCTGGATTTTCATTATGTAATTTTGGTAATTAATAATGGACTAGTTGTACGAATAATTGTTATTATGCTTTATTCGTAGATTTTGTATGGAGTGGAATGATTTTCGTACGTATAAATAATTGAATTTCACAGTTTAGGGGTCGTGTGAAGTTTGACTTTTTATATGTTGGGATTCTCGGAAAATTTCCTTCACGAAAGTTGTAGAGCGCGTCGATACGAGTTCGTGGTCATGCGGAACGCGTAAATCGGAGTTCGTATGAGGAAGTTATGGCTATCGGAAGACGTTTCTGTTTTAGTATATAAAGGAAAAATCAGAAAATATTTTCATTTCCTCATTTTCCTTTTTCGGAAGCCGCATACCCTCTCTCTCTTCTCTCTCGTCCGCTCCCTCAGTATCGAAGTTTTCCGCCTGACCCGACCCGAACCCGGCCGATCCGACCCGACTTTTCCGGCCAACTGCAGCGGTCTCCGGCCGTGAAACTTGGCCAGCAGAGTCGTCTCCTCCGTCTGGTCGTCCCTCTGGTGTTCTCTTACGGCGATTCTCCGTCTCGGTGGCAGTTCAAGGCGGTGCAGATTGGAGAAATCGGACCCGACCGGAAAACACAGTTCCGACATCGGCACGGCTTCGATTTTTCTTGGGTTGAGTTCAGAACAAGCTTCCTGGTCGATCCTTGGTGTTTGTTTCGACCGGTTTACGTGAAACTTCGATCAACTCAGTTGGGATTACTGTTCACGGCTTGTGAGGTAGTTTTCGATCCCTTAAGCTTGTTTTCTGACTTCGATCCTGTTATGAAAGTTCACAAACATGCTTAGATGAAGCTTTTTGATGTTGGGAGTTTTGTGAGATTTTGAGTTTTGGCCGGCAGCGGTGCGCCACCGTCTGTGGCGGCGTTCCTGCGGTGTTCCGGCCATGTAAGGGACTGTTTCTGGTATTATATGTCTTCTACTCGTCGATACGAGCGTTTCGATATATAATATGCAAATTTTGGAGTTCGATGGATTTGTTATGATTTTTGCCGTTTCATATCGGTGAATTTATTCGATCCGTGAAGATACGAGCGTCCGATCGACTTGTGGTTTGGTCACATCGATCGTGGACGTATTCCGAAGACTTTGGGAGGTCTCGGATGTGGTTTTGCCTCGATTGGCACCACTTTGGGGATTTTAGTTCAAAAACAGGGGTTTCGAACTTAAATCAAATGTGAATCATTACTAAGTTGGAACCATATGTGATTAGGTACTTGACGAAGTATTCAGACGAGTGGTTGGTGATAGTTTTGGTTCGGTTCTGTATTGAAGACGCAGCAGGAGTTCAAGGTGAGTAAATCTCACAAGGACCTTTATGAACAGAAGTACCATTATTGTTTTGGCGTTAATTATTTAACTGCAAACTATAGTTGGTATTAGTAGGCATTCCTGAGCGAATGACTACATATATATATTTAGATGAAATATATATCCTTGTGAATGATTGTGATGAATAATAATATGCATGATGGTGTTCATATTATTGTTAAATGCGACTTTTCAGGAAACGACATTATAGAAAAAGATGTTTTCTATTGTTTGAAAGTATTGCGCTTGATGTTACATTTTGAGTCAAGCGTGACTCATTTTAGATGTATTGGTCTTTGTACCAAGGGTCACAGATGGTGAGCAAGGATTAGGAAAGCCGAAATTAGATGTTGTAACGTTTTTAGGTCAGATGTGACTTACTTAACGTTGACCTTAAGACCAGATAGGGTCTAAGAAGATCTTATGTCACAGATGGTGATAGATCACAGATAGTGACAGGTTGCAGACGGTAACCTTGATGTTTGATTTCGTGACCAGATGAGGTCTGAAGATCATGCGTCACAGATGGTGAGCAGAGATAAGGAAGCCGAAATTAGATAGTTGTAACGTTTTTAGGTCAGATGCGACTTACTTAACGTTGACCTTAAGACCAGATAGGGTCTAAGAAGATCTTATGTCACAGATGGTGATAATCATATAGTAAGGTTGCAGACGGTAACCTTGATGTTTGACTCATGACCAGATGGGGTCTGAAGATCATGAGTCACAGATGGTGATAAATGGTTGAGCTGAGACCAGATGGGGTCTAAAGATTATAGGTCACAGATGGTGACAGGTTGCAGATGGCGACCTTGAGTTGATTTCCTGACTAGACGGAGTCTGAAATCATATGTCACAGATGGTGACAGATCACAGATGGTGATAGATCACAGATGGTGATCAAGGCAGGAAATAGGTAATCACGTCCTGGTTAGGACGAGTGATTACAATTTCAATAGAGTTCTAGTTTATCTGCCATGATAGCTTATGGGAGTAACGGTCGAGGTTGCTTGAGACTCATAGGTATGCAGCTTAAAGGAGAGTTTCGATGGCATTCTTCTTTAATTGTCTAGATGAGACTTGAATTGCTACTTGATGGTTAAGTTAGCAAATAGGCATGGTCATAGCGGTGACTCATGTTGTCCTTTCTGTGGAAAGGATATTGAATGTTAGAAGGATCATGGCTGCATGTTTCCTTAAGTAGATTGATGTGAGTTGTTGATTGATGTTCATGAGTTACTCATACGAGCTTGAAGAAGCTTACCGGGTTTGTTTTTGGCAACCCCGGTGCACCATTGTAAATGGTGTAGGGGCTAATCCTGCAGGTCAGGAAAATCGTGGCTGAGGAAAATCGTGGCTGAAGCTGAAGGAGCTTGTTGGCAGCAGAACGGGTAGGAAGCAATTTTTGTTGGCTTTGCCAATATATGACTTCCGCTATGCAGTAAGCTCTGAGGAGCATTTACGTTTTATTGTGATGACAATTAAATTCATAAATTTGTATTATATAACTCTGTGGAGCGAGTGTATGTTATCTTGGATGATTCAGTGTATCAGTAAGTACTTGTTTTAAGGGAAAGATGTTCCAGGTATTTGTTGATGACTGAATATTCACGCATGTATAATTATGGGATTATATATATCGATTTTTATTGTTGAAAAAATCAGGGGCGTGACAGATTGGTATCAGAGCATAAGGTACATATTTGGTGACACAATCAATACTCCTCGAGTGATGGCCCGTCTGCAGCGGATCCCCATCATATGCTCTTCGGTATTGATATAGTCATTGGGTATGTAGTGAACGGTAGGAGATGGAGTGTAGGAGCTAGATGTAGCTTCTATGAGTTAAAGACTTTTAAGGAATGATGACCTTTAGTCTAACTCAAGATTTACGTAGGGGATGGAATTGTATCCTTTGACGTAGCATTGTGGTTGATTGAGTCATAGCGTTGACTTATACTTGTGTTTGAGAGTTATACATGTATTAACCACATGTTGTTATACTCCTTAGGTGATGGACCCTCGAGGAGGCAGAGCTAGGGGTCGAGGTAGACCCAGCAGGGGTAGAGCCCGAGGTAGGCAGGATTCCTCCTCCTGTTGAGGAGATGTTTGAGAATGATGTGGAGGCATCAAATGTTGAGTTTCCTGTTCCACCTGTGGTGGAGGTTGCTAATGATGTAGATCCTACTCGTTTGTCGAAGTTGGCAAAGGAGATTTCGAGATTGGGAGGAGTTCCATTTCAGGGAGGTACGGATCACATGTTGGCAGACCAATGGATTGAGAATATGAAGACCTACTTCGAGATGGTCGTCTGTGACGACATTGAGAAGAGGAAGATTTCCACGTTTATGCTCCAAGGCGATGCACGAGTGTGGTGGAATGGCACACAGAGGGTGATGGATGTGTCCACCATGACCTGGAATGAGTTCGTGGAACTGTTCAGGAAGAAGTACTTTCCGCCTTCAGTGAGGGAGCAGATGGAAAGGGAATTCATCTCGTTAGTCCAAGGGACTAAGAGTGTGAGGGAGTATGAAGCTGAGTTCTCAAGGTTGTATCGCTTTATGAGGCAGATGGATGCTGAGAGCTTAGCTATGAAGTTTCAGTGGGGACTGAATGCTTCAATCCGGCGCGATGTCGCTGTTCTGGGACTGAAGACGGTGGAGCTCATTTTCGTTAAGGCTATGGCCATTGAGCAGGAGAACTTGACTCTCCAAGAACACGAATCGGCTGAGAGGGATTTCCAAAGAAAGGGAAAGGCAACTGCGGGGAGCAGTAAGGCATCTGGGAATCGAGGTGGATTCTGGAAGAGACAGAGGACTAATCAGCAGGCACCAGCTAGGGCTGCAGCTGCACCTGCTAGGGTTGCACCTAATAGGCCGGTGGCGAACCCGAAGTGTTTCAATTGCAATGAGATGGGCCATGTTGCTCGAGCTTGCACGAAACCTAAGAACTTGGCATGCTTCACATGTGGCCAGACGGGGCACTTCTCAAGGGATTGTACCCAGCAGCGTAGGGGACAAGGAAATCAGCAGAGGCATCTACCTCCGGGAAATGCTAGGGTGTTTGCTATTGGTCAGCAGAATGCCGGAGTGGAAGGTACCTTATCCTTATTTGATTTCTTTGCTAGGGTGTTATTTGATACGGGAGCGTCCCACTCTTTCATATCTAGTTCTGTGGTTGATATGTTAGGTTTAACTCCTAGGCCTCTTGCTAGATCCTTGTGTGTTATTTCCCCACTTGGTGTTTCCCTTGAGCTTGATAAGTTTTGTGATGCTTGTCCAATTGTGATTGGTGGTAAGGAGTTTACAGCGGCCTGGATTGTATTAGCAGATCATAAGTATGATGTCATTTTGGGTATTGATTGGCTGAGGCCAAATCATGCTATGATTGATTGCTTTGAAATGGTAGTGTCATTTCATATACCTGGGCAGCCGGTGTTTCGTTATCGGTGTCTTAGGTCAGATACTGCTTTAAGGGCAGGATTCTTAGCTCATGTGGAGTCAGTGAGTTGTACTGCGGTTATGGCAGAGAATTCTGTGGTTTCCGAGTACAGTGATGTATTTCAGGAAATACCAGGATTACCTCCGAGGAGGGAAGTGGATTTTGCTATCGATGTGATACCAGGTACTGCACCTGTATCTATGGCACCATTTCGGATGGCACCAACTGAACTTAAAGAGTTGAAGGAGCAAATTGATGGTTTACTTGAGCAAGGGTTCATTAGACCTAGTACTTCTCCTTGGGGTGCACCTGTGGTGTTTGCGAAGAAGAAGGATGGTTCACTAAGGTTGTGTGTGGATTATCGGCAGTTGAACAAGGTGACGATTAAGAATAGGTACCCTTTACCTAGGATTGATGACTTGTTCGACCAGCTTAAGGAAGCTGCTGTATTCTCGAAGATTGATTTGAGATCCGGATATCACCAGTTGGGGTGAAAGATGATGATGTTCCTAAGACTGCTTTTAGGACTAGGTATGGACACTTTGAGTTTGTTGTCATGCCTTTTGGTTTAACCAATGCACCTGCAGCCTTTATGGACTTGATGAACCGTATGTTCAGTCCGTACTTGGATAAGTTTGTGGTAGTATTCGTGGATGATATTTTGGTTTATTCCAAGACGTTGGAGGACCACGATAAGCATCTACGGATTGTGCTACAACTTTTGAGAGAAAAGAAATTGTTTGCGAAATTCGAGAAGTGCGAATTTTGGCAAAGGGAGGTCAAGTTCCTTGGTCATGTGATTTCGAAGGATGGAATCTCTGTGGATCCTTCTAAGGTGGAAGCAGTGATGAACTGGGGCCAACCCACTACAGTTACTGAGGTACGTAGTTTCCTGGGTTTGGCAGGTTATTATCGGAGATTCATTGAGGGATTTGCCAGCATTGCTTCGGCTTTGACCAAGTTGACAAGGAAGAATGTCCAGTTTGTGTGGACTGAGGAATGTGAACGAGCATTCAATGAGTTGAAGGCTAGATTGACCACAGCCCCAGTGTTGACTATTCCCACAAGCGGTGGCGGTTTAGTCATCTATAGTGATGCGTCTCATCAAGGTTTGGGATGTGTATTGATGCAGCATGGCGGTGTTGTCGCTTATGGTTCTAGACAGTTGAAGGTGCATGAGCGTAATTACCCCACTCATGATTTGGAGTTGGCTGCGGTTGTGTTTGCCTTGAAGATTTGGAGGCATTACTTGTATGGGGAGAAGTTCGAACTCTTTTCGGATCATAAGAGTTTGAAGTATCTGTTCTCTCAGAAGGAGTTGAACATGAGACAGAGAAGGTGGATGGAACTCATAAAGGACTATGATTTCACCTTGGAGTATCATCCAGGAAAGGCCAATGTGGTGGCGGATGCTTTGAGTAGAAAGCCCAGGGGTATTGTTGCTTCTGTTATGGTTCAGGAGTGGCTTATGTTGGAGACTGCATCTGAGTTTGACCTTGTGCAAGTAGGAATTGAGAATGGGAGTTTCCTTGGAAGTATCACGGTACAGCCTGCCCTGATTTCCAGGATCATTCAAGGTCAGAAAGAGGATGAGTTCTCACGTGCGAAGTTGGCAGAGTTAGCTGCAGAATTACCCATTGATGTTCCATCTGAGTGGACGGTGGGAACGGATGGTGGTTTGAGGTTGAACCATAGGTTGTATGTCCCGGATCGTGTTGACCTCAAGGAAGAGATTCTTCGTCAGGGGCATCGATCGCGGTATACTGTGCACCCTGGAAGCACTAAGATGTATCGGGATTTGCGAAGGCAATTCTGGTGGAATGGAATGAAAAAGGACGTGGCAGAGTACGTTTCCAAGTGTCTTACTTGCCAACGTGTGAAGGCTGAGCATCAGAGACCTGCAGGTATGTTGAAGCCATTACCTATTCCCGTATGGAAGTGGGAGCAGATCTCGATGGATTTTGTCACTGGACTGCCTAGGTCCCAACGAAGTCACGATGCAGTGTGGGTGATCGTGGATCGTTTGACGAAATCAGCGCATTTCCTTCCGGTGTCAATGACGTATTCGGTTGACACATTGTGCAAGCTTTACATCGAGGTGATCGTGAAACTTCATGGTGTGCCCGTGTCAATTGTTTCTGATCGTGATGCTAGGTTTACTTCAAAATTTTGGAGCGGTTTCCAAAAGGCCATGGGAACTGATTTAGATATGAGTACGGCATTTCACCCTCAGACTGATGGGCAGACTGAGCGAGTGAATCAGGTGTTGGAGGATATGTTGAGAGCCTGTGTGTTGGACTTCAAGGGAAGTTGGGAGGATCATCTGCCGTTGATTGAATTCTCCTACAACAACAGTTATCACTCCAGTATTGGCATGGCACCATATGAGGCCCTCTATGGTAGGCCATGTAGATCTCCGATCTGTTGGGCGGCAGGCAGGGATAAGGTGTTATTGGGTCCTGAGATTGTCCAGGAGACCACTGACAAGATTTCAATTATCAGGGACAGGATTCGAACAGCACAGAGTAGACAGAAGAGTTATGCAGATTTGAGAAGGAGACATGTTGAGTTTAAAGAGGGTGATCATGTGTTCTTGAAGGTCTCGCCCATGAAGGGTGTGGTGAGATTTGGCAAGAAAGGAAAGTTATCACCAAGGTTTGTCGGACCTTTTGAAATTCTGGAAAGGGTAGGAGAGTTGGCTTATAGGCTTGCCTTACCTCCTACTATGTCTGGTGTGCATAATGTTTTCCATGTGTCTATGTTGAGGAAGTATGTTCAGGATGAGTCACATGTGATTGATTATGGTACGATTGAAGTGCACGCGGATACGACCTTTGTTGTTGAACCTGTTCGAATTTTGGATAGGTCAACAAAGCAACTTCGAAGGAAGGAAGTTGACTTGGTCAAGATATTGTGGAGTCACCATGACGAGGGTGATGCTTCTTGGGAATTGGAGTCGGATGTGAGGCGAAGTACCCACAGTTGTTTGTTGATGAGCAAGCGTGAATTTCGGGACGAAATTCCTTTAAGGAGGGTAGACTGTGATGACCTGGATTTTCATTATGTAATTTTGGTAATTAATAATGGACTAGTTGTACGAATAATTGTTATTATGCTTTATTCGTAGATTTTGTATGGAGTGGAATGATTTTCGTACGTATAAATAATTGAATTTCACAGTTTAGGGGTCGTGTGAAGTTTGACTTTTTATATGTTGGGATTCTCGGAAAATTTCCTTCACGAAAGTTGTAGAGCGCGTCGATACGAGTTCGTGGTCATGCGGAACGCGTAAATCGGAGTTCGTATGAGGAAGTTATGGCTATCGGAAGACGTTTCCGTTTTAGTATATAAAGGAAAAATCAGAAAATATTTTCATTTCCTCATTTTCCTTTTTCGGAAGCCGCATACCCTCTCTCTCTTCTCTCTCGTCCGCTCCCTCAGTATCGAAGTTTTCTGCCTGACCCGACCCGAACCCGGCCGATCCGACCCGACTTTTCCGGCCAACTGCAGCGGTCTCCGGCCGTGAAACTTGGCCAGCAGAGTCGTCTCCTCCGTCTGGTCGTCCCTCTGGTGTTCTCTTACGGCGATTCTCCGTCTCGGTGGCAGTTCAAGGCAGTGCAGATTGGAGAAATCGGACCCGACCGGAAAACACAGTTCCGACGTCGGCACGGCTTCGATTTTTCTTGGGTTGAGTTCAGAACAAGCTTCCTGGTCGATCCTTGGTGTTTGTTTCGACCGGTTTACGTGAAACTTCGATCAACTCAGTTGGGATTACTGTTCACGGCTTGTGAGGTAGTTTTCGATCCCTTAAGCTTGTTTTCTGACTTCGATCCTGTTATGAAAGTTCACAAACATGCTTAGATGAAGCTTTTTGTTGTTGGGAGTTTTGTGAGATTTTGAGTTTTGGCCGGCAGCGGTGCGCCACCGTCTGTGGCGGCGTTCCTGCGGTGTTCCGGCCATGTAAGGGACTGTTTCTGGTATTATATGTCTTCTACTCGTCGATACGAGCGTTTCGATATATAATGTGCAAATTTTGGAGTTCGAATGAATTTGTTATGATTTTTGCCGTTTCATATCGGTGAATTTATTCGATCCGTGAAGATACGAGCGTCCGATCGACTTGTGGTTTGGTCACATCGATCGTGGACGTATTCCGAAGACTTTGGGAGGTCTCGGATGTGGTTTTGCCTCGATTGGCACCACTTTGGGGATTTTAGTTCAAAAACAGGGGTTTCGAACTTAAATCAAATGTGAATCATTACTAAGTTGGAACCATATGTGATTAGGTACTTGACGAAGTATTCAGACGAGTGGTTGGTGATAGTTTTGGTTCGGTTCTGTATTGAAGACGCAGCAGGAGTTCAAGGTGAGTAAATCTCACAAGGACCTTTATGAACAGAAGTACCATTATTGTTTTGGCGTTAATTATTTAACTGCAAACTATAGTTGGTATTTGTAGGCATTCCTGAGCGAATGACTACATATATATATTTAGATGAAATATATATATCCTTGTGAATGATTGTGATGAATAATAATATGCATGATGGTGTACATATTATTGTTAAATGCGACTTTTCAGGAAACGACATTATAGAAAAAGATGTTTTCTATTGTTTGGAAAGTATTGCGCTTGATGTTACATTTTGAGTCAAGCGTGACTCATTTTAGATGTATTGGTCTTTGTACCAAGGGTCACAGATGGTGAGCAAGGATTAGGAAAGCCGAAATTAGATAGTTGTAACGTTTTTAGGTCAGATGTGACTTACTTAACGTTGACCTTAAGACCAGATAGGGTCTAAGAAGATCTTATGTCACAGATGGTGATAGATCACAGATAGTGACAGGTTGCAGACGGTAACCTTGATGTTTGATTTCGTGACCAGATGAGGTCTGAAGATCATGCGTCACAGATGGTGAGCAGAGATAAGGGAAGCCGAAATTAGATAGTTGTAACGTTTTTAGGTCAGATGCGACTTACTTAACGTTGACCTTAAGACCAGATAGGGTCTAAGAAGATCTTACGTCACAGATTGTGATAGATCATAGCTAGTAATAGGTTGCAGACGGTAACCTTGATGTTTGACTTCATGACCAGATGGGGTCTGAAGATCATGAGTCACAGATGGTGATAAATGGTTGAGCTGAGACCAGATGGGGTCTAAAGATTATAGGTCACAGATGGTGACAGGTTGCAGATGGCGACTTTGAGGTTGATTTCCTGACTAGACGGAGTCTGAAATCATATGTCACAGATGGTGACAGATCACAGATGGTGATAGATCACAGATGGTGATCAAGGCAGAAAATAGGTAATCACGTCCTGGTTAGGACGAGTGATTACAATTTCAATAGAGTTCTAGTTTATCTGCCATGATAGCTTATAGGAGTAACGGTCGAGGTTGCTTGAGACTCATAGGTATGCAGCTTAAAGGAGAGTTTCGATGACATTCTTCTTTAATTGTCTAGATGAGACTTGAATTGCTACTTGATGGTTAAGTTAGCAAATAAGGCATGGTCATAGCGGTGACTCATGTTGTCCTTTCTGTGGAAAGGATATAGAATGTTAGAAGGACTCATGGCTGCATGTTTCCTTAAGTAGATTGATGTGAGTTGTTGATTGATGTTCATGAGTTACTCATACGAGCTTGAAGAAGCTTACCGGGTTTGTTGTTTGGCAACCCCGGTGCACCATTGTAAATGGTGTAGGGGCTAATCCTGCAGGTCAGGAAAATCGTGGCTGAAACTGAAGGAGCTTGTTGGCAGCAGAACGGGTAGGAAGCAATTTTTGTTGGCTTTGCCAATATATGACTTCCGCTATGCAGTAAGCTCTGAGGAGCATTTACGTTTTATTGTGATGACAATTAAATTCGTAAATTTGTATAATATATAACTCTGGGAGCGAGTGTATGTTATCTTGGATGATTCAGTGTATCAGTAAGTACTTGTTTTAAGGGAAAGATGTTCCAGGTATTTGTATTGATGACTGAATATTCACGCATGTATAATTATGGGATTATATATATCGATTTTTATTGTTGTAAAAATCAGGGGCGTGACAGTTCCAATCGGTTCTTAATCTGAGTCTTTCGGTTCCATAAAGAAACCGACCAGAGGAAGAGGCTATTGGTTCGGTCCCGGTATTTGGTGTCTATCATCCCTTAGAACTGAATATCCATTAATCGACACGTTGCCTAAATCAACTATAACCCTAAACGCCTAAACAAGTCAGAACTAACATGCCTCCTTTCATGAGTTCTTCACTTCTTCGCCTCTTCCCCAAAATTCAATTAATTGATTCAAACCATTCCCACTCTTGTTGAGATCGACATTTGCCCATTTTGATTTCAAGTTCGATTTGAATACCCAAACATTTCTTTTTCATTCCCAACTTTACATTCTCGTTGAGATCGCCATTTCGATTTCGACTTCGATTTCGATTTGAATACCCAAACATTCCCAAACTCTGTACAAGGATGAATGGAGCGAGCTTTGATCTGTCCAAGGAGCTACAAAGTGGGAAGAGGTTGAAGAGCTAGTAGAAATTGATCACCATATGCCCTGTTAGCTTTGTAGGTTTGTAATCTTTGATTCTTTGTTATAAACTTCATATGTGGTGGTCTAGGAGTCTGATTGCCTTGTTTGCTTTGCAGGTTTGGTGTTTCCTGCCTCCAAATTGATGCTTTGCGGTGGCTTCTGATCCTGGGGAGATTCATAGTTTTTTTTTTTTTTTTTTTTTTTCTGCTGATGATTGTTCTGAAATTCTGAAGGTATTGTAACAATGTAACCATTGATGATTCTCATATTTAATGTAGGAGATTCGGTGTCATACAATTCAATCGTGGATTTTGACATGCAAATTCTATGTAGGCTCATTCTTTTCCATCATGCCCCAAACTTCTGGTGTCTGACAATCTGGGTCCAACCAGTCTGCTGCTTCTGATTCTGAACAATCTGAGCCATCCTCTGCTTGCAATAAAATTGTTATTGCAAGCAACAACCCGGAAGCAAGCAAACCAAGAAGCACTGCTCCTGGGAAAAGAAAAAGAGGAGGGAAAGGCAAGTAGAGGAGTGATGTCTGGGATCATTTCACGAAGGTGGATCATCCATTAATTGACACTATTGATTGAGTTGAGAAGGTGGTTGGCAATACCAAACGAGCTCAATGTAAGTATTGTTCGACGCATTTGGCATGCAATCCTTATGATAATGGAACTTCCTCTCTTAGGAAACACATAGAGATAGTCTGCAAAGGGTACCGGGTAGAGTTAAGGTTGAATCTGGGCAACAAGTGTTAACCAATGATGGTAAAAGAGGGCAGGGCAGTTTAGTTTCTGTGAATTGGAGTCAAGATAATTGCATTGAAGCTGCTACTCATATGATTGTTGTAGATGAATTTCCTTTTAGTTTCATCGAAAAACCTGGGTTTAATTACTTTTGTAGTGCTGTTGTGCCTCTTTTAAAGTCCCTTGTAGAGGAATGATAATGAAAAACTTTCTTCGCATGTATGATGCGAAGAAGGAGGAGTTGAGGAGGGAATTGAAGTCTCATTGTGTTAGTTTGACAATTGACACTTGGACTTCTTGTCAGAATATAAACTACATGGTAGTTACTGCTCATTTTATTGATCAGGGATAGACAATGCATAAGAGAGTGCTTGCATTTTGTGTAGTTCCAAATCATCACGGTGTAACAATTGGTAAACTGTTAGAGTCTTGTCTCATTGATTGGTCTATTGATAAAGTTTTAACTGTTTCTATTGACAATGCATCTGCGAACAAGCATGCTATTGATTATCTTAGGAGGAAAATGTGTAGTTGGGATATTAAACCAGTGTGTGAAGGTAGATTTATGCATGTGAGATGTTTAGCTCACATTGTAAACCTCATTGTGAGGTCTGGTTTGAAGTTGATGGAGAGGTCAGTGGTAAGCATAAGGAATGCTGTGAGGTATGTTAGGAGCTCAGGTGTTAGGCTAGAGGAATTAAAAAAGGCTGTGGAGAAGGAGAAAGTTGAATGCAATAAGATTTTCATTTTAGATGTTCCAACAAGGTGGAATTCCACATTTCTTATGTTGGACAAATCTTTGGAGTTGAAAAAGGCTTTTGTGAGGTTGTCTGATGATGATGAAATGTACCGTAGCTACTTTGATAAAGAGGAAGAAGTTGTTGAAGATGAGGTAGAGAGTACAAGTAAGAAGAGAGTGTCTACGAAAAGAGTTGGGCCACCAACTAAAACAGATTGGGACAATGCAGCCATTTTTGTGAAGTTCCTGAAGGTTTTTTATGATGTGACACTTAATGTAAGTGCTTCACTTACCCCTATTGCACACAAGGCCTTCCATGATGTTGTAACCATTGAAGCTGAGCTTGAAGAACTATGCTCAATTGGTGTAGGGACTGATTCAAGTGAATCTGACTTGGTATTGTATGACATGGCAGTTCAAATGAAGTCCAAATATTACAAGTATTTTGGTTCCTTGGATGACATGAACCAACTTTTCCTAGTTGCTGTGGTCTTAGATCCTAGGTATAAGTTGAGAAACATTGGTAGAGTGTGTGAGGTGCTGCTGAATTTTCCTAGTGGGGAGATCAAGAAGAAATCGGAGGAAGTGAAGCAGCTTACTATAGAACTTTGTGACTTGTACAGTCAGTCTAATGATGCATCAAGTGGAGGACAGAAGAAGAAAACACCAATTACTAGTTAACCAACAATTAGTAATAGTAGAAGCAGATCGAGGGCAATAAGTGGGAAAAGGGCTGTTATGCTTGAAGATTGGAATAGGCAGCTTGAACAAAACAATGAAGTTGTTGTGGGACATGAAGCAGATCATTATTTGCTGGACCCTATAGAAAAACCTGAAGTGAAGCAAGGGGAAGAGGATGATTGGAAGATTTTGGATTGGTGGAAGCTGAATGGAGCTAAATATCCCAACTTGCAAGCATTGGCCAGAGATGTATTAGCAATACAAGTGTCTACAGTTGCAAGTCAGTCGAGTTTCAGCACTAGAAAAAGGGTGATAGATCCATATAGAAGCTCTTTAACTCCTAGGACAGTTGAAAAGTTAATATGTCTGCAAAATTGGCTAAAGTCTGATTCAATTATGGGGTTGGAATATGTACCAAGTGTAGAAGAAATGGAGACCTATGAACAACTTGAAGCTGGTATGTGTTTCTGACTTTCTGTGCTTAAAGACTTAAGTTTTATTTATTTTTTTTCTCTGTTAAAATTTCCTTGAACCATATTGATTTGTTCTTTTTCTGCAGAACATGAAAAGGAGGACAGAGACAAGGCTGACAATGTTGGTGGATCTGCAGAAGCACCAAGTGTGAAAACAACCAAAACCAAAAGTAGTGAGGCTTCAGTTTCAGCCCCTGCAACCAAGAAGAAGAACCCTAAAAAATGATGTTTCTCACTTTGTCAAGGTATGAAGTTTGCAGATTTTTAATTTTTGAAAGCTTCAATTGTTTTCTTACTTTTCTGTTTTCATTTAGTTAATGGCAGTTCAATGAAAGACTGAAAGGCAGGTTTAGAATTGAACAATATGTCATAATCTTAATTTTTGAATAATGCAGAATTGTTTGTATGCCTATTTGCCTTGGTGATTACTCATTTGATTCTTGGATTGGTGGAATGGTGTAATGAGGAAGCTGGGAGGAGTCTGCATTGCAGCCATTGCTGATGGAGTTGTGCAGATGCTTATTGCTTTAAAATTTTAACCTATTGTGGAGTGTGTCAAACTGCTCATTGTGATTCTGTTGGAAACTTGGAATGTTGCAGACTTTCAGTTGTTTCTGCATTATTTGTTTTGTTTTAGACTTCCAGTTTGTACTTTGTACTTTGCATTTGCAAGTTGGACAGTTTGTAACGTTGTAATGGCATTATGGCATGTGTTTATGACTTTGTATGGTCTTGACAAGTTTAAGCGATGCTTTATTGAAAGTGATTATGCAAATGCATATTGCAATTTGGAAAAATTTCTGTAACTTTTGTTAATCAGGTCAGTTTTGAAACAAGAACCGAAAAAATCGAGAACCGAACCGTATGTGATCGGTTCAGTCCCATTTCGGTTCCTAAGATGAAAAAATGCAAACCCAAACCGAAAATATACTAATCAGTTCGGTCTCGGTTCCATTAAAACTCTGCCAAAATAGGATCGATCCCAGCCCTATTGGAACCGCCCAACCATATATCTTGCAATTTGCCAAGTACACCATACTATTTTGCTCCTTGTTCCTTTCAAAGTGTCCCTTCTCAAATGCTCTAAACACAACCATTGCCAAATCGATTCCCTGCAGTAGTACAAGTTATTGTTAATTTACTCAGAAAGAAAAAGTTAAAGAAAGCTACGGGTACTGATTTTATAAGACCAAGGATCATGAGCCCATGTGGGTTGATTGCATGTGACGACATTGTCGTTTTATTATCATATGCGTAGATGTTATTATCGATTTGTACGTAAAATTATTTAGGATAAAAAAGTTGATTGATTTGCACTCTTTCAGAACAAGATGCTAACACTCAACACTTGCATGAGGACGGTTATTGTTTCATTGGAAAAACCATCCATGTTCATGATAAGAGAAAGTAATGAGGTGGTGTAGGAGTTAGGGTTTAGACTACTAGAAACGGGTAGGTTAACTGGCTTCTTCTTTGGGTGCTAATATTCACCCATTCATTTAACCCAGGAAAAATTCCATCAACGTTTGAATCAGTAAAATGTTGCTACTAAAGAGCTGATTAAAGCAACTCTTTATCTCTCGTCAAAATAAAAATTAAAAAAGAAGTAACTCTTTATCTTATCAGTTATTCAGTAGTGGAGTTGAGTGAAAAAGTACTCTAAATAAAAGGGGAAAATTCTAAGGTGTTGGGCTGTTTGCTATACAACCTTTTTTTTTTTGAATATTTTAGACCGTTGGATTAATAATATATCCAATGGCTTTAAATATTTAAAAGGTTGGTAATTTGTTTACCCCTTAACCAAATCATTAGTAATTAATTATAAAATCTTTTTCTCTGAAAAAATAAAAAAGTAATGAGTCTTTTATTACTAATTAAGTACATCATTAGTACTTTCCTTAATCAATTATAACTGAGGTCTATTTTGAGTAATTTATCATTAAATCAAATATTTACTTATATGATGACAACATGTTACCTTATAGATGTGGTAATTTAATTCTATTATGGTAGTTATTCCACATACGATCATGAATGTGTTGTTTTGGGTGGTAAATCTTCATATTTTAGACTAAATAGAGCATGTGTCCTCATTCACGTAATAGAGCTCTCAACTTAGGTGGTACCTTGTGTAATGTTCCTCATTGAGAAAATAATTACATCATTGACAACGATTATTACGAATATAAGCATAAATGATCAAAAATATTGTAATGAATGTCCTATTTGTGGTAATTACAAGGTCTAAGACAACATATACCAGTTTATGAACTATTTTACAAAATTGACAACAAATGTGTTGTACAAGTGGTAAATCTTCATATTTCATACCAAATAAACCATGTGTCCTCATTCACGTAATAGAGTTCTCGAATGTGTAATTGGGTGGTACCTTGTGTCATCTTCCTCATTGAGAAGATAATTACATCTCGAACAACTTGTACAAGTGGTAAATCTTCATACCAAATAGAGCATGTGTCTTCATTCACGTAATAGAGTTCTCGAATGTGTAATTGAGTGGTACTTTGTGTAATCTTCCTCATTGAGAAGATAATTACATCTCTGACAACGCTTATTACAAATTTAAGGACAAATGATCAAAAATATTGTAATAAATGTCCTGTTTGTGGTAATTATAAGGTCTAAGACAACATATACTAATTTATGAACTATTTTACAAAATTGACGACAAATGTGTTGTACAAGTGTTAAATCTTCATATTTCATACCAAATAGAGCATGTATCCTCATTCACGTAATAGAGTTCTCGAATGTGTAATTGGTTGGTATCTTGTGTAATCTTTCTCATTGAGAAAATAATTACATCTCTGACAACGCTTATTACAAATATAAGGACAAATGATTAAAAATATTGTAATAAATGTCTTGTTTGTGGTAATTACAAGGTCTAAGACAACATCTACCAATTTATGAACCATTTTATAAAATTGACGACAAATGTGTTATACAAGCGGTAAATCTTCATATTTATAGCAAATAGAGCATGTGTCCTCATTCACGTAATATAGTTCTCGATTGTGTAATTGGGGTAAACATTTTGGTATTTGTTAAAGGAAAAACATATTGTGTGCCTTCGTCAAAGTGATTGACGGAGAGGGAATCAAGCAATTACCGATTAACATCAATCAGCATGGATTACGAACCAATCAAAAGTTAATGTCATCATTGTAATTGTTCTTTCCATTGTAATTCTCTCCCTATATAAAGGGGTTATGAAATGAAATGAGTAGACCAATTTCCAATCTCAATTTACTTTAACACGTTATCAGCACGCTCAGAGCCAATAGCCAAGAAAAATCAATTTATTTTTATTTATTTATTTCTTCTTCCTGATGAAAAAAAAAAAAAAAAACCTCAAACCCTAGAAGAGAAAAAAAAACCCTTTCTCTTCCTCTTCTTCTGTGCCACCAACGATTCAAACAAACAAACAAATCTTGCCCAGATAGGCCCCCCGCTTCCTTCAGCGTTGCCGTCTGCAAGCTGCCACACCCGAGCAGCCCAGCACCCTTCACCGGCCCAGCAGCCCCAGCATCCTTGCGGCCCACTGCCTAGCCCAGGTCATCACCCGCCTGCGCGCACAGACCGGCCTCACCTCCCTGCAGCCCCGCAGCGACCGGACACCAGCGCCTGCTGCCTTTCCAGATCGATCCGGACACCAGCCCGCATCAATCCACCGTCGTAGCACCTAGATCGGAATCGCCCGCTCCCCACTGTCGCAGCACCCACATCGACGACGACATAGCAGCTCACTCGTCCCCCGTCCCCATTAGCCCACACGAGCCTCAGCCTCCCTGCAAAACATCCATCGCTGCAGACCAGTAGGGAAGAAGAAGACACGAAGAAAAAGAGGGAAAAAGAAAGAGAAAGAAGAGAAAAAAAAAAAAAGAAAAAAAAAACCTGTGACCCAGCCCAGAAAAGAAAAACTGCGGCCCAAGAAAAAAAAATATATAGAAACCAGGCCCAAAGTAAAGACTCGGCCCAAAACAAAAAAAACAAAAAATATATATATAGCTGGCTCTACGGCCCAGAAAAGCAAAACTGCTGCCCAAACAAAACAAAAAAAACAAAAGGCCCAAAGAACAGAAGGCCCAGAAAAAAAAAAACAAAAACAAAAACAGAAAGAAAAAAGAAACTCTGCCCAAAGTAAAGGGGCCAGCCCAAAGAGCAGACCCGGCCCAGACTAAAAAAAAACTCCAGCCCACTGCTGAAAAAAAAAAAAAAAAACATCGCTACGCACCCCTGCATCAATAAGCGCGTGCGCTAAGATTGTTTTATTTTCTCGAAATCAAGTATGTTTTCTTTATTTTGTTTTTATGATTTTTAATCAAGCATGTGAATTTTATTTATGTTTTCTATTTTTAAGCATGCTTCATACTTTATTGTTTATGTTTTTATTATATATTTTGTTATTAAGCATGTTTAATTAGATAATGTTAACGTTGGTGATCCGTGGGGATCTCTAGTTAGCTTTAGAGAGAGAGAGAGAGAGAGAGTGACACAAGATGTATAGTGGTTCGCCTCCGCATGAGTGGGAGACTACGTCCACTTGAAAGCTATACTAGTGTATGTTGAGCCTTGCGGCCTAACAAGATTACAAGAGATGTAATGAATGTGTTGAGTTGTGGGAGGAGGCATTCCTTTTATAGATGAAGGAATGCTTCTCATTTACTTGTTCTTCGATGTGGGACAAGCAAAGTTACTATTCTAGTCTATTTAACATGTAGAAAGCTATGTTTGTGAGGGCAACTTTGCAAGGCCGGAAAGGTGGCTTCCCGGCGACGGGTTTGCGACTTCCGGATACCGTAGCGTAGCTTGAACATAGGGCTACAAGATGCAAGTAGCGGTTGGGCCTCACCATGGCTTGTGGGTGTTCCAAAGAGGGTGTTAATTATGCTTGGTGAGATAGCAAACTAGGCATGCTAGTAGAGGTATCTACAGATAATTTTGATTGTTTTAAGCATGCGTTATTATTTATGTTTTATATCATTATATTCAAGCATGATTTATAATTATGTTTAAGCATGCTTTATATTTTCTTGCTTATGTTTTTATTATGCAATTGTGAGCATGTTTTGTGAATTTTATTTACTCTTATATAATTATTCCTAAGCATGCCTTTATATTATGCTATTGTTTATATTTTATTTTACGCATGATATATTACTGCTATTATTATATGTAGCATATATTTTGTTGTATATTTGTGCAATTTGAGCATGTCATGTAGTTTATTTTTATATATGCTAGGTTTTATTTATTATTAAATGTGTTATAGTTATTTTTGTAATACAACATATAAAATTCCATTTTGCCATGATAATGAAAATTCATGCGCATTATACACACACTTACTGTGATAAAGTATTTTCACATAGCATCGAAAAAAATGTGACCATTACGAATCTTGGTCTTGAAATCTAATTCATACGTTTGGAAAATAATTCACGTGAATGTCTTTATGACTGCGTAATTTATTTCTTCTCTCTTGTTTATGTAGATGGTTGATCCCACTCGACCTGAGTTTGACATCTTGGACTCAGACGGACTTGAGTACCACCGTTGGGTTTCCGATATGGAAACTGCTTTTGTGGCAAAAACTACACTGCCACCATTACTGATCCCAAAGATGATGAACTATCTAATAAGGTGAAAGCAGATGCCTTAATTTTTCTGAGGCGACATATTGATCCTAGCCTACGCTGGGAGTATCTTCAGTTGAAGACACCCAAAGTATTGTGGGATGCCCTTAAAGAACGTTTTGGGAACATTCAGGATACTTTGCTCCCAGGACTGGCTGTTCAGTGGAATGGAATCCGCTTGCTTGACTATAAAAAGGTCAATGACTTCAACAAGGACATGTTGCGCTTAAAGGCACGTCTCAATTTATGTGGAAGGGAAATCACAGAAGATGATATGATCTACAAGACTCTTACCACCTTTTCTAATTCAGCTTTTATACTAGCGAACCAGTATCAGTTGGATTATGACAACAACAAAAATCACAACCTTCAATAAGTTGATAAGCCTACTGCAAGTGGCTGAGAGACAAAATAAGATTCTCTTGAATAACAATGCCAGGCCCACTGGGACAAAGAAAATTCTCGAGACTAATTATGGAAAAATGAAAGGTGGAAATAACTCCAATGCTAGGGGGTTTAGACGTGTTGATCCCTACCCACGTGGCAACAATGCACCACGTGGAAAGGGACATGGGGATCATGGAAACAAGATGCCAAAGGAAAGAGTTGACAATGAACCATGCTATAGGTGTGGATTCATTGGGCATTGGTACAAGAACTGCCAAGCAAACAACAGAGTAGCAGCCAATTACAAGAGGTATAGAGAGTCTAAAGAACAAGTTGCTCACTATATGGAAGAAGGAGGTCATGACCTAGACGTCAACCTTACAGTTGCAGACTCCAATGGCAAAGAGGAACTTGCTAAGTCAATGGATGCTCTCAATCTTGACTGATCTGCTTTATTCATTTTATTTTCCAAAAACAGTTGTGAAGGCATAATGCCTCATTCTTAATTAGACTATTACTTGGTCTTAAAGTTTATTTCAATAATGGTTTGATGAATTAGAACATGACCTTGATTTGATTATCGTTGGCTCATTAATAAATTTTGAATTTTATTCTGAAGCACTGAATTTATTCAAATTTATTTCTATACACATATTTACATGGTTCGAAATAGCACTATAAAGATGTAAAGCAATACCTCTAGAAAAAAGAAAAATTATTAGAATGAAAAGAATACCATTCTACGCAAATAGAAATACTCTAAAGAATATGAGTTATATTTTCTAAATACCTCCCATTTATTTGTAGGAATGAATGAAGGAGAACTTGAGTGCTTAGATGTTAGTGGAACTACCCACATAATATTAAGACATAGGCAATTATTCATTGAACTAATAGCCTATAATTCCTCTGTGACTACGATGATTGGATTATCACAACTAATAAAATGGCGAGGAACTGCCAAATTTTTGCTGCCTAATGGCGCAACATTTCAAGTCACAGACGCTCTATATGCACCAAGAGCTAATCGAACCTTGTTAATGTTTCAAAGAAATTTGTGTCAACGGTTATCATGTAAAAACACACCGTGAGAATGGAAATGAATACCTTGATATTACATCTAATGACTGTGGAAGGAAACACATCTTAGAGAAACTTATGAGTCAATTTAGTGGACTGTACCTCACTACGATTCGGATCATTGAATCCTATATTGTCACCAACAATGAAATGTGGGACACTGACTCATACAGGCTTTTGCATGACCGCCTATGGCACCGAGGTCGTGACATGATGATCCTTATTTTTCAAGAACTCACATCCTGTCTTTCGAGTGAAAAATGGGAGAAAAATTCCGCCACATTGCAAGGTGTCGGTTCTAGTATTGCTCAAATGCAGTCATTGCCTTCTGAAGTACCAGAAGCACTACCTCCCTCCCATTATGCCTCATTGACTATTTCAAAGGTACATCACTCGTTTTGCAAAGCCTGCTCTTTAGCAAAAATAGGATCGAGACCTTCATATGCTAAAGATACAAAACAAAACATTCCATTCTTACAAATGATACAAAGAGATGTCTGTGGATCTGTCCATCCAGAATGCGGACCATTCAAGTACTTTATGGTTCTGGTGGATGCTTCGACAATCTGGTCACATGTCATTTTATTATCCACAAGAAATGCTGCAATACTCCTAGCACAGATTATACATTTAAGGGCTCACCACCCTGATCACCCTATCAAGTCTATAAGGCTTGATAATGCTGGAGAGTTTATATCAAAAGGATTTGATGATTATTGCATATCTATTTGGATCGATGTAGATCATCCTATACCCCATGTGCATACACAAAATGGTCTCGCAGAAGCCACCATCATAAGGCTATAGATGGTGGCTAGGGCATTGGTTATGCGCACCAACCTGCCTATATCTGCATGGGGTTATGCAATATTGCACGCAACTTTACTTATTCGTTTAAGACCCCAGCTAGCCAACCATTTTCTGTGTACCAGTTGGTAACTGGATATGAGCCTGACACTTCACAGTTACGCATATTTGGTTGAGCAGTATATGTGCCTATTGCGCCCCCACAGCGCACCAAAATGGGTCCTCAGAGACGATTAAAGTATTTATGTTGGATACGAATCTCCAACAATTATCCGCTATTTGGAAACCTTGACAGGCGATCTATTTACTGCTAAATTTGCGGATTGTCACTTTGATGAGACAGTC
>JANPXK010000056.1:0-67265 GCA_024704745.1 Rosa lucieae
CTCTTAGTTTTCGATGTGGGACTGACATGCTTCAGTTCCCAGTTTCAGAAGCTTCTGATGCCATCTTGGCGCGGCGCGTGGCGGCGCGTCTGCGGCGATCTGGAGGTGGTCCGACGCCGAGGTTGTAGCCCGTCTGGCGGTGTGTCTGCATGTCATTCCTTTGGCTGGAATTAGTACCTTTGGCGGTACAATGGGCATGGCCCATTATAGCTAATTATGCTTGCAAATGTACATGTATGTACACACTAGAATTTTTGGAATTTATTTGGTTGATTTTGATTTTGTTGAGCTATTGTTGTTGTTGGAAAGACTGTGAAAATTAGATATTTGAGAAGGGTTTAATTAGTAGGATTTTATTAGCCTAGTTTTCAAAGTGTTGGAATTTTGTGTTGAGGATTTTGGTGATTGTTGTTGTGTAATTTTGGCCAAAAGAAAAAGAAAAGGAAGAAGAAAGAAGGGCTAAATACTAGTTAGTACCCTGTGGTTTAGGTTCAAAATCAATTCAGTCCTTGGACATCTAATTTCATCAAAAACACCCATGCACTTTCAATTTTAATCTAATAGGTCCAATTCGTTAATATTTTGTTATGGGCTCAAGTTACAGTTGGATTATTTGTTGAAAAACTATTTATTTTTAACAGTAGGACTCACTCTTAAATTGACTATGCAGACCACCTCGACACCACAACATAAAACATACGCCATATATGAGCTACATTAACAAGTTAAATAACTCAATTGTCGGAAAACTAACAAATTAGACCTATTAGATCAAAATTGAAAGTGCATGGGTGTTTTTGATGAAATTAGAAGTTCAGAGATTGAATTGATTTTGGACCTAAACCACAGGGTAGTAATTTGTATTTAGCCCAAGAAAGAAAGTCCTTATTTTTGGAAGAAAAAGAAAATAAAGAAAAAGATCAAAAGTTGGATTAAATGAGGTTTTACTGTGGTAAAGTGGTAAAAGTGAAATGGTGAAAAAGGAGAATTAAATAGGTAAAAGTAAAAGTAAAACTTTATTTATAATTATTTACTTATTTATTTTTAATAAATAAGAAATAAATAAGTAAATAATGATAAATAAAGGAATACCTGGTCAAAAGTCAAAGTCAAATGTCAAAAGTCAACTCTAAGAGTTGATCGACCTCGTAAAATGTGAGGATCGACTCGACTTTGGTTGCTCGGATTGGCGAAAGTTTAGCTGAGCGATAAAGACGTTTTCCTTTTTTTTTTTTTTTTTTTAAGAAAGAAGTTAGTTTCCCAAATTGGTAAAGGTTGAAAGAAATAATTAATGGCCTCATTGAAATAAATAAAAAAGATTTAGTGTGCGCGATTACTTAAAGTTGATCATGATGTTTACCTGGATAATTACTTACAAACTAAGTAATGATTCAGGAAACACGATCATTAAGGAAGCTTAAGCGAAAAGCATCAGAGTATGGAATACACCGGCATTTTCAGGTAGGGTGAGCTGTCCGTTCCTTGATAGAGGCTTTTCGATATATGTGGAATGCTCTAGTATAATATTATGTTGCCTGCAAGTACGTTTTTGATTGTTCATTAGTCGATGCCTCTTGATACCTGTGTTTTCATAACTGATAATTGTTGATTGCGAAAACAGAGGCTAGACTTGCATGTTGAGATACTATACCCTTTGTATGTTTGTGATTGTGACCTGAAAGTGAATGGGACCTAGATGCGTTGATTCCTAGCGATCCCACAGTGTCGATAACCGTGAACCTTCGGAGGGGGCTGTGCTCCTATGTTTGTCGAGGAAGGGTGAGTACAGACAGTGAACCAGTCATAGGAGACTCAGAGCCAGGAAATGGACACTTTCGCTACTTGTAGTCACAAGGACTACACAGTAGTTGGCTGGTTCTTGAAGGATGATGAACCAGGTTGGTCACCGATTTATTTTAGTTTAGCCGGCAGGTAAGTATCTCGGAGCTCCAAGTTGTGTGAAGCATGCTGCATATGATTTCTTGAAACGAAACAACTATGATTGTTTTTGTTTGCATTTGTTTTACTCGATTTTACAAATGCGCGTAATCTATATTATAGTAGCTATGTTTTACCTATTAGTTTTCAAACTTAACTAAGGTTGGGTCGACCCCTATTGGGCTAGCGAGGACCAAATGCTCACCCCTACATTTCAGGTTACAATGAGGTCATTCCGAACGATTTGGATTAGAAGTGGGTCATTGGCCGAGTCCGTGTGTTGCTGTTCCTGTTGCTTGAAGTTCTTCCCTGTTGGTACTTTATCGATTTACTCGCTTCTCTTTCAATGTTGAACTCTGTGAGGTCAGTCTACCTGGAAGCGCGCCTCACCCTTTGTTTTATTGTTGTTGTTAAACTCTTTCAATTCGGTTATGATGTAAGCCCTAAGGGGTCATAGTGTACTTGCCCACTTTATTTTTTATTTTTTAAGCATTTCCAGACTTGCTAATTTGAGTGTTGGGTTATTGATTGAAAGTCTTTTCTTAAAATTTTTTCTTGGTCTTCTATTTTTTTTTTTTTTTAATTTCATTTTTCCAAAGTCCTTGTAGTATTAAGTTGGTAGGTCAACGGTACGTCTCCGATGTATCGAGTTCCTATTGGCTTAGTATTACGACGCTGTGGTAAACCCCTTCGGGTCGCCACACTACCCGCCACCTCATGCTGTCAAGCAGCTCCCCTCACCAAACAATCACCCGACCAAATGGAGGCATTTCTTAGCAGGGGACTGAGGGACTCCTTAGAGGAAGGCCTTTCACCAAATAATCACCCGCTCAGACAAAGTCCATGTTTGACGACGCACTAGCACTGATTACGCCCTACATGTAACTTAAGGTTCAGCCTTAGCGGAAATAACTCCTCAACTAAGAAATCCCTCCTTGACTAGGGGCTTGGGGGACTTGGGTATCTGCCGACCTTAATCAACACTCATACTTGACCACCTCACTTTGTCGAATTGCCCTTGACGGTGTGACTCCTGGGAACACAGCAAGCCAACCTTCACCGATAAACCAGCTCTATGCCAAAATACACCTTGACGTGCCGACACGCGCCACCAAAAGTTATCCCTTCAGAAAGGACCAAAAGTCATCAGACTGAAGCATATTAGTCCCACATTGAAAACAAGACTGAGGTAACTCACTATTCCACCTATAAAAGGTCAACTTCTCTCTCTTCATTCGTTATGCATTTAATAGCTACCAACCGCTACTCTATCAACGTAATTACATTGTCTAACTTTAGCATCAGAGGAGCAAAGACCGCCAACAGCAGTCTCCTCTCTTGACGCTATTGTATTTCTCTTGACAGATAGCGAGACTTTGCGAACTCACAACATATTGAAAGATTGGACACTTGTCCACGTTATCAGAAGCCAACACCTTGTGGCTGTATTCTGAGCATTAAGATGATGAATATACAATTTCCCAGATTCAAAAAAGAAAAAAAAAAAAACCAAATGAACTCATTAAGCAATAGATCTTCAATTTTGTTTAATAACATGTTATGCCCAATTTGTTCATTTCTTCAATCTTATGTGTGTTCTATTTTCTCTTATTTTGAGACTCTTACAAACCCCACTTTGAGCTATGTTCACTTACATAACAAAGGTACAGAATACTCGATCATCTTCTTGCTTACTTTGTTGTTGTCAAAAACTCTTCACTCATGTGACTTTATCTTATTGCATTCATGTTTGAGGATTGATGCTGACACTCTTGTCTAAAAGGCTATGCAATTGTCCCTATCAATTGTACATGGATACAAACCCACTCATTGTGTGTGTTCATTTCATTCTTGTATCTTTCATAACAGGACTACACTTAGGGGGAGTATTGATACTTGGACTATCTTCCTCTGATTGATTCTTCTTGGGCTGGTGTCTATTAACATCTACTAGTGATCCTGCTTTTGCATAGCTTCCGCCACTCGTATAAGTTGTCTTCGTCAGTCCTAGACAAAAAAGGGGGAGATATTGGTGAATTTGATCAACTTCTGATTTGAATGTTTAACTGCCTTGAAATTGATCTTGAAATTGTCTTGACATTCCTATGCCTTATCTTTAACTTGCTTTTTACAAGGTGTGTTGATAAGTTTTCAGGAAAGGTATATTGCTGATGAAATGTGATGATTCTCAAGTACTTGTTGAGGGGGAGTTTGATTAGTATAGAATTCTTTTATATAGGAATGCCAAAGGGGGAGATTATAAGTACAAGATTTGTACATGGTTGTGTTGGCATTCCCATACAAAGCTAGTGAAGTATATCATGACAATTCATCACTGAAGAAGCTGGAAAAGAACCTTAAAACTAATCTTAGAGATGTCTCAGGTAAATGCATTTCATGTGTATGCATTACAATCCTTGAGTCTGTCCTGGTATTTTGGTGGTCCTTTTTCAGAAAATATCTCTCTATAATTCAAATATTATTTTGCAAAAATATTTTCCACCTGTTTATTTCGTATCATTTAAGCGTATTAGTCCTAATTGATTTAGGATCATTTTATTCTAATTGACAATCTTTTATTTAAAGGTTTTTTCCTATTAGGAGTCAATTAAGGTAAAGTCATTGATTGGGTAGGATTCGTTTTTCCTCCTTATATTTTGAAACTATATGTTCAAGGAATGGCGACTTTCACATAAGACTATTATGTATCTTGCTTGTTTAGAGAGAATCTCATATGCGTCCTTGAAACAATTGTTCATTGTTAAAGTGTTTCATCATTCATTAAATTGCATGGTTCTCTCGAGATCAGTGGAGAAGTCATTGGTGCAAGAAGAGTGACCATTGAAGAACGTTCCAGTGAAGAAGGCTGAGAAGATTCAAGACAAACACCTCATCTAGTTAGTCTAGTGATTGTAGCCGAGTGTAGTGCTATTTGTGTTTGTAACGAAACTTGGTCTTTACCACTAAGAGTTAGAGCCCCGCAGTGTTTTTAACCTCGAATTGAGGTTTTCACTGGGTAAACAAATCATTTTGTTCTGTGTGATTTTTGATTATCAGTACAGTCAAGATTGCAACACAGTTATCAATTCCCGATTCCCAGAAGAACTTTCATCCTAGCATTTTCACTGTGTGTGTGTGTGTGTCGATCACTGTGTTTCTCTAAGTCTCTGTCCATCAACAACAACAATTGAAAACAACAAAGGCGGTGTGATACAAACAAAGATGAATTCACTTCGCCTCTTTCTGTCTCTATCTCTCTCTGTTTCCTCTTATGTTGAGTGAAGAAGGAAACGGTAGCACCAGGCAGTAGGAGGAATGATAGATGGGTGTTGGGGGTAATTCAGTAAAAGAATATATATTGAGGGCAAAATGGTCAAATCACTTGGAGAGTTGGACAGTACAATTCATCCCCCGCCCGTGCTTTAGAATAGAGAATATATATATATATATATATATATATATATAAAAGAATTATTAGCATTTGGATATCCAAATTAATTGCCATATCTTCAAGTTTTTCCTTACTGTTTTTTGAAAGTGCTTAAACTGTTCATCAGTAATAAGAATAATATTATTCATGCTTGATTTGCCTAGAGCAAATGCTCCTTGATTGTTGGATATATGTTTTTCTAAAACATATGCTATTTTAGTGATTCAATTATGTCTTCCTCTAGTTTTTGCAAAGCTATGAAATAGCTTCGTGTTTTGATCCCCTGTTGTAGCCAAATCATCCTTAATTTATGTTTCCATATGACCTCTTCATGGTCAGGGGCGGAACCAAATAGAAGGCTATATGGGCTCAAGGCTAGACAATATTTTGGGCCAAAAACCCCTAAGTATATATATATATATATATATATATCTACCTTCAGCCCATATCAGCCCAAAGAAAAGAAAGAAAAAAAACAACAACAACAACAACAACCTATCTGCAACCTCCCTCACCTCCTCGAACTCTCAGCCTCACCTAGTCACCTCTTGGACGCACAGCGGCGCAGCAGCCATCAGGTCGATGAGATGCAACCAGTTCTTCTCTTCGTGATATTGAGTCGAGTTCTTCTTCCTGTACTAATTTTCATTGTAGACTTGCAGTAATCTTCTCCGGCTTTCCCCATCCAAGCTTGCTTTGTTTTCTGAGTTGCTCCAAAGTGGAAGGTCTTTCTTTTCTTTTTAGCTAAGTCTCTTGATTGGTTTAATGGGTTTATTGATGGAATTAGTGTTCCTGATCAATTCTCTCTTGATTGTTTAATGGGTTTGTTGATTGAAATAGTGTTTCTGATCAATTCTCTCTTGATTGGTTTAATGGATTAAATGGGTTTGTTGTTGATTTCTTTTCTTTGCTGATCAATTATTTTCTTTGGTTTAAGGTACGGTTATCTTTTCTTCAATTCTAGATTGTCATTCATCCGTCCTTTTTCTTATTCAATGGCATGCCTTCTTTTTCTCTACTCTAGTAATCAATAAAATGGTCAATCTTTCTCTGGAAATATGAGAATAAGGTAAATGTTTGAATGATGCATGTATGTTCATTTTGAGAAATTTGGTATCAAGATGGTCAGTTGGGGTCTTATTCCAAGTTTACCATACAACTTTGAGTTAAGTAATGCACTGTATCCATTACTTACTACTTCACATTGTCTTTTGAAAAAGGAAACTTGCGGAAAAAGTTGCTGCAGCTGGATTTTTCGTGGTGGTTCCCGATTTCTTTTATGGCGACCCTGTGAATCCTGATAATCCTCAATTTGACCGAGAGTCTTGGTTTAAAGCTCATAGCAAGGTTCGTGAGTTTTCTTGAAAGGAGTATATATGTACAATTTTTGGAATTGGTAAGTAGGAACTAGAATCAAGATGAATTAGGAGGGGAAGCATAAATTTTCCAAGATTTTGAAGGCCAATACAATTATGTTCTGATTGTCTGCAAGTGAAGCAAGAGTAGAACAATCGGGGGTAAAAACCTATTGAAAGATTCTCATTTGGTCCGAACAATCAAACATGATTCCACCTAAAAAAAAAAAATAGTGTACTTCTAATTAGCCTAGACAAGTCTGGGATCCATGTTCCGCCATTGTTCATGGTCCATATATTTTCTCATAACTGCTTGTCCCACACTCCCACTTCAAGACCATCAAAAGGTAAAGCTTGAAGTTCATTATTTAAATTATGTATCATTCCCAGCAAGTGTCCAATTGTCTCACAATCCCAATTTTTCAATACTCGTGAAACTCAAGATAAACTATGAATCACATTAGAGGAAGCATTTCCATCGTCCCATTTGCTCATGATAAGTTGTGTCACATTTCTTGTGATGGACACGATCATCGGAGCCCATAATGGTTTTGCGATTACAAAAATCAAAGAAACTTGGTTTGTTTAGAGAAGCAGTACTCCCTTTCTGCTTTCTATCACCATCGCCCATTGGGAATGTAGAACATAGGGATGGTAATGGGGCGGGTTGGGAATGGAGATCACAATACCGTCTCCATCTCCGGGGTCATTCTCCACCCCTATCCCCAATAAAAATATATTGTGGATTTCCCGTCCCCATCCCCACTAGGGACTAAGCCTCCAAACCGGCCCCAAATCCCCAATAAGAATTTAATAAATAAAATAATTTTGTTCTCATATTGCTTTTTTTTAAATCAAAATCTACAACTAATAAAATTAAAACATAATTAAATTCATAAATCATAATTAAGTGAGTGCAAAAGTCAAAATGTAGCCATTAAGGTAAAGTAGTAAATGTATATATTTGTGATTTATATTATAAAAAATAAATTAATATATCTATAAAAATTAAAATATATATAAATTAAATATATGTATATATTATTGGAGTGGGTTTGGGGATGGAGATCACAATACCATCTCTGCCCCATCCCTAATCTTAGATAGCGGGAATTGGGGATCCCCATCCCCATTCCTCATTTTTTCCCGAATCCTCCACCAATTATGGGGCGGGTATCCAATAGAGCTCCGCCCTGCTGGGGATTTTTGCCATCCCTATGTAGAACCATAATTTTCAGCATCTCATACGGTATCATCATGACAAATGAGAATGTCCAAACTGTCCTCAAGCTAAGCCCAAGCCTCATAACTAGCCTAATATGGATTAAGATTCGTCAAAGAACATAGTCCATATAGGCCCAAAAGACATATGTGCTCCGCACAACAAAGTGACTTCGTCTTAAAGAAGAGACTTAACTCTATCCAACATATGAGCCTTCGTACTGTACTGAGTGGGCTCTAGAACGTATTCATCAGCCAAAGTGTGGAGTCGAATATCTAGCCTACCAAGTATAGATTCGAGACCAGCAATGAGGTGACCAAAATACAGATATGCTCATATTTTCTTACATTTTTATGCCTCTTAATCTTGATGTTTATGTTTAGTTCTCATTGTTTAAGATCATTTACTTAGTTTAGTGTTTTTAGAGGTATAAAGACTAAGGATAACAAAAAGAAACAAAAAGAGAGAAAAATGATTGAAGGGTGTTAATGTCCAACATCTGGCGGTAGCTAAATCCAGTTAACGCTGGTCCCAGCTCGGACCACTATTAAAGGATGCGTAGCGCTAGCATCACCTGTCAAATGAAATACAGAGGGCGTCAAGGAAGAGACCACGGTTAGCGATCTTCTTTACTCTGATGCCTAAGTCAATCAATGTATTTATGTTGACAGAATAAGGTAAGTAATAAATGCATAGTAAATCAGGAGAGAGGAATAGACCTTTTATAGGTGAGGAAGAGACTGATCTCTTCCTTGCTTTTGATGTGGGACTGATGTGCGTCAGTTTGCAGTTTTTGATGTCTCAGGGAGGTGACCTTGATGTGGCACGTGACGGCGCGTCAGCGGTGATCTTGGCGTGAGCATGAGCTTAGGTGATAGCCTGTCTAACGGTGTTCCGGTAGGTAACATCCTTGATGGTGCTTGTGTGAGCCCCGGAAAAATGTATCGAGCTTAGTGGAGGTCGTACGATAAATCATTTAACAATCTTGATAAGCGTCAAAGTACTCGAGAGTAATTTCAGAAATTCTCATAAGGCAAAGTCTTCAATTTAAGGATTGGAAAATAAGTACACAACACGACAAGTTCATGGAAATTTTCGGGGAATTTTTTGGATACCCGAGCTATTTATAGCAATTTTCCGAAGTTATGGGAGTTTAAAAAATAATTTAGATAAAAGAAATTACCACGGTGTAATTCAAATTGGCTTCATGTGATTAAAAATTGTATATTATATTATTACTTGAGAAAGAATAATGATTTGCTTGATTCCTTATCTTCTAGAACATAATGAGTCCTGCATATTAAATTTGTACATGAGAAGGATAAATTGTATAGTTAGGATATATGACCTTTCCCTGTGGAATTCCTCTTACTCTAATCCAAAGTGCTTAGTTATCCAAAAGTACGGACATTCGATCTGATCAACCATCCATCGCAGGTCAGATAAGTAAAACATGGTCAAAATTCCAAGGGATTCCTGAGAGTACTCTTCTCATGTCTGAGTTTGATGTGAAAGAGAAGATGATACGATCAAAGTTCTCCTTTTCGGAAAATCTAGATATCTTCTCGAACCATCCATAATCGCTTCATCGTACCATTAAAAGCCTCAAAGCAAAAATTCTTTGTAGTGAAAAGTTACTAACCATCCAAAATTAGTTGGCTTCAACTACTGTAGGGTTCTCAATCTAAACCATCCTCATCTTCTAGCACCAGACGTTTGGCCAGATCGATCCACCAAGGACTCCTTCATCACGCACAACCAACTTGTCAAAATAAAACACCACAACCACACCAATCAAATTCTCCACCACATAAAGTAACAGAGGATTTGATTGGCAATGACACTAGATCTCTATAAAGTGAAACCCTTAACAAAACCCCAACTAATTGAGAGATCGATAATAGACTCCCTCATGTTCCAAAATTGTTACTAGAAATTTTTCAGATTATTAGTTTCAAAATTCGATTTATAATTAGGTAAACTTCTTATTACATAGAATATTGTGACCTATTTTCTCTTAATCTCATCTGCTAGGGTTGGGATTTTGGTCTTGTGGGAGAAATTCACATGGTTGCTATAACATCGATGAGCGCCTGTTTGACTTCCAAATTATTCCTGAAAGACAATAAGGAGTCAATGGAGTTCGGTAACCTCTAAGCTTGAGGAAATCTTTAATATCTCCCAATTATATATTTTATGGTTAGGCGCCTTACCACCTGTAGGGCATTTAATGCTAATTTTTTCAAGTGCAATCCGGTCTATGTAAAGCTCAATGGTACAGTAAATGAGCATGATCGGGGAAACTGATTTTGTTCATCTTCTCCAATGAGAAGGATATTCATAGGGTGAAGAAAGGAGGGCATAGTGCTTTTAGCCACACTATGGTTTTGTTGAACTACTACAACAACTTTTTGGACATCCACACAGTGCCCTTGGATTTCATTTAGATATGGGTTCAATTGTTAGGGGTGCAACTAACATATCTCACCGAGGACACTCTCCGACTGATTAGAGAGATTCTTGGATCAGTTCTCTAGGTGGACCAACAAGGGCTTAGAGATATCTAGGAGTTCATCAATGATCCAGTGTGATATGAGAGGCAAGTTATGGTTTCCCTAACTAAAGTTCTAAAAATCAGATTATGATATGAGCAAATACTAAGGAGATACCATGTGTGCTTATTGCTCAATCATGTGGCAGCCCTATGCTTAAGAGCGAAGGCGGTGGAAGAACATGCTACAACAGTGACAACTAGGACGTTAGGATTGATAGCTCCGCTATTAGTTTTTCGGGTTAATATCCGTCCAACGCTTGTTACATCTTTGTTTTCCAATCTACAACTCCCTTTGCCTGTTCCCAAAAAAAAAAAAAGCACAAGGAGTTACCATCTGCCCTCTTCTGGAGCAGCCGGTGAAGCATTTGAATCTCTTAGGAGTGAGATGGGGTTGTGAGGAGCAGGAGGAGGATGACCATGGTAACCATTCCTGGGTTAGAGCTGGCACTAAGAGAACTTTAACCTGAGAATCTCGGGCTCAAAGGGAATGTTGAAGGTTTGTATGAGGTGATTATCACAACAGCTGAGCTTCCAGAATGCAACAAAGGCCGCCCTCATGGTCAGAGGAACACCAAAAACCAGACAAGATGAATCCCAAGACTTATTCTCCATCATCGGTGTTGCCCTTGAATTCTTTTGCTGGTATCTCTTCTCAGGTTCCTATTGGGAATGGAATAATTAACATCCCTAACGTACTAGGGTGCACATTATAACCTTAACTAGATTCGTGGTGACCTTCCCTTATTTGTTCCATGTTGGTGTACAATAGTATATATGTTCTTAGGTGATTGCAGTTTGTTCAAATTTGGGATAATCAGCCCAGTTTATGTTAGAGCTTAATTTTATTTTGTGGATTTTAGTTATGTAGTTATTTGATTAAGTGTGCACGTCTAGTTGTATATACTAGCTAGGAAGACTTCTGGTCTAGCCCTGTGTGGCTTCGGTAAATGAAGAAGTCTCTCTCTAGTATTTATGGTACTCTAGCTTGATGTCATATGATTTTCAATCAAGAAATTTATTTATTCCCCTAAAAAGCTAAAACAAAAGACTAAACTTCCTACTTTTATACGTGTTATCAGTTATCATCAACTCAATAATCTTTTTCTTTCTGACCTAGTTGCGGTTAGGCTCTGCTAGGGTTTCTCTTCGACATAACGTCATTGACAAATCTCCCTCCATCAATCATAACGGATCCAATCTCCAGTCTCACGATTGCTTTTGCTCTATCTAATGACGCGCATGTTGACTTTGGCTTGGCCGGAGAGGCAGCACTTCAAGACACAACCACCACTACACGGTAGAAAGATTGCCCCCTTAACGACCTAATGTTCTTAACTTCATTGCAACATTGCTAATTGTTTAGCGTATAAGATCTGGGCTCTCCATTTGTGCTGTGAGGGATCGCTTTATGTTTCAATTTGACAAAGAAAGGGATCAAAATCAGTTTTTGAATGGAGGTCTGTGGTTTTAATGTAACTCTATAATGGTGCTTGCTATGTATGATGGAGTCTCGGCAGTTGATGCAATTCCCCACAAAGCGGTGGAGATTTGGATCACTGTGAAGGGGTTACCACCAGGTTTGAGAAACAAGATGTCTGTCTATTATTGGTCTCCGGTTGGGCTTGTCATACGCTTTGATCAGATTACTTTGAACTATAAAGAGGAGGAGCAGCGTATTAGAATATAGATTGATACTCGGTGTTGCTTTAGGGTTTTCAGAAGCTTTTCTTTTTCGGCTTCAATTACTGTTGATCTAACGTTGGTGTATGAACGTGTGAAGGGGTTATGGCCCCTTTGAGCACAACATAGAAGGTTACCAAATATTTTTGAAGGAGAAAGATGCATTGGCTGCTATAGTTGGGCTAACCTTGTTTGAGCTGAATGTTGCTAGGGTTTCAAGAATTGGACGCTTATTGAGCCTTGAGGTAGTGCAGAAATCTGCTATGCATAAAGGTCAATTAGCTTTCTTCTTAGAGCATTTGAACTTTGGCCTGCAAGAGCCCAATTATACATACATCTAAAGCAGAAAGCCAGAAATCCCTGTTCATAAGGACTGTTCATTTTAGTGAACAGTAAACTGACGCTTTTGACCTTTTTTTTGTTCTGAATTACAGTTTGCCATTGCTTTTTTGCACTGTGGTTGGTTTCCGCGTGGCTGTGTTTGCTTGCTCCACGAAGAGAGAGAGAGAGATCAAGAAGGATCGAGAGAGCCAGACAGGTCAAGAAGGAACGAACGAGAGTGTGCAGGTGTGTTTCTTTGCTTTCCGCAGAGAGAGAGAGGAGTTATTCAGGATCGAGAGAGTGCAGGTTTGTTTCTTTGATTGGAATTTAATTGGTTCTGATTTTGCATGTCTTCAGATTGTCAGTTACTGTAATCAGTTTTCCAGGTTTCACACTTTGTGCAGGTATTCTGTTTTTTTTTTTTTTTTTCCGGCAGTTTGTGTTTAATCTGGATTTTTTGCATATTGAAGGGGGAGAGGTTTGGACTGGAAGCAAAGAAAACGACGAATCTTTGTATTATTGCTGGTGTGGCTGCTCTGGTTTTTGGATTCAAGAAGTTACCTGAAGTGGGTTGGAGGGCGAAGAGGGTCTCATCACTGAACGGTACTGTTAATCTCAGGTAATTCCCTTTATGCCCTGATCAATTCTTCGCCAATTTTCTGTTCTAAGGAGTAGGCTCCGAAGCCGAGGAGAAGAATGGCAAAGAAACGTATGGATGGAGATGAGAATGAAGGTGATTTGGGTTTAAGTTTCGGTTTGGATGGAGATGAGAATGGTGGTGATTTTGTTTTTCTTCCACTTTGGAATCTGGTTGATTAATTGAAAACATTTGAAGCTATTTCAGTTTTAGAAATACTGTTTATATGTTTTGGTTTTTAATTGGGTCTTTTATTACAGTTGATTTTCAACTGATATGTATTTTTATATTTTTTGAAATTTTGTTTGTCTTATAGTTTAGAATCTGGATGATCAATTGAAAAGATTTGAAGCTGCCTTTCTCATGGTTAATAATATGAAAGCCTTCATTAGATACTAGCTCACTTTGATTCTCCTATGATGAAAAATAGCTTTTTCTCAGAGTTTATAATCTCCTAATTTTGATACATAACTTTTATATTAAAAATTATAAAAATATAAACCTTGTTCCTTGCTAAAGCCTTGGTAAATTTGAAAGTACAAGAATCTGCTAATGGATTTGTAGAGTCATACTGGACTTTCACTTGATCAGTTTAGATGAAGTGATCAATCATGTGTTCTTTGTAGTGACTTAGTCTCATATATTCCATGCTCAAGTCGCCATCTATATAACTGCACTATTATCTACTCTACATAAAAATTTATAAACACAATTAAGCAATTAAGCGCGGATATTTTTCTTTGCTGCCTTTCCATCTCAACTCTATTCCTCTGTGTAGGAAATCAGGAATGATATTAGAAGTTAAGAATACTTTTGAAATTAAAAGATGGTAATTGGTTTTCAATTTCTGATTTCTGATTCTATTTCATAATTTTTGTTATGTTTTGTTGTATGTTATCATCTATAATTAGATATCTAAGGAGTTAATGATCACAGCCCTGTTTCATTCTGATATGGAAATACTGAATCTGGCTCCTGTGCATCTTCCAGTTCCGGCGACGACGATACCCCCAATACTAAGGTAAACTATTTCAATTTCTTGGTAATTGATTGTGGGCTTCTTCAAAATTGAATATTCAATTTCCCAAGTAGTTGAATTTTCATTTTGCTCAGATGTTGGGTAATTTCAGCACCATATTAGAAATAAAGAATTCTTTCCGAATGGGTGATGAATCTAGAACCTCTCTGATAAAATTTATTTGATTTTTGTTGTGGTATGAGTTAGGTTATAAAAATTTGTATTTGAAATTATTATTGGTATGAACCAGGAAAAAGCAAGAGTTTGAGAAGACATGTTGCTGACACAAGTGCAAGAAATATTGCTCGAATATAGTTTCTGTACAGGTTGCTTTTTCTCTTTCATTTGTTTTGTATTGGTCATGTTTATTGTATATGTGAATTTGTTACCTTACAAAATTAATGTTAAAAATTGTGTGTTGTGATTTAGTTACAGTGCAAGCACAGAAAGAGGCTGCTCCAGACATGTAATGCAAGGACAAGTTTCTCCTTCAGCGTGTAAAAACCAATGATGGTGCAACTATAAAGAAAATTACTCTAGAAGTGGTACTTGCATTACACAATGTTGTGGATACTGATGTGTGAGTACTTTAATTATAAGGCTATATAATGAATAATTTCCGTATTCAGAAGAAAGATATTGATTGGTTTGCCGTTTGTTGGTGATTTCAGGCTGCAAAAGGTTTTTTGGAGCAGCTTGAAGCTCTGGAGAGATCTGCAGAGGTAAATGCCTTCATGTGCAGAAACTAAAGTCTTACATTATGTGTTTACTATTTTGTCACATATACCTCATCCTGTTTCTGAGTTTTTCTTTGCAATTAAGAGAGACTGATTTGCATTTTTTTAGGTCAGATATCTGGTACTTTGAACAATAGAAGAGAGGGTGTACTTTTTGAATTTTAAAGAAATGGAAGCACATGAGGATGACAAGAACCTAACTCTCTCCCAAACCTCATTAACCCTCACTTGCATCAATGGATTCAAAATCTGATGATTTCAAGGGGGACTTTATAAGTCATCAATTTCATTAATTTAAGCAACAAATTCATATGAAATGAATGGAGAGGTAAATTATGAACAGCTTTGCGTTACATGGTTTTCAATTTTCAGATCAGATTTCTTCTGATTTTTCTTATGCTAAGCCTCTAAACAGGGATCATGGCTATCATATGCATACAATTTTTCCTAAATGTAACACATCAATCAATTTTTTACAGATGAAGTGATTGCTATTCACTTTCAATTTGATGGCCTAACAGATCATGAACTTGGATCCTGGAGAACCAGCAACAGCTTATAAAAAAAAACTTGCAGGTAATTTACTATTTTCACATTGGGTTTTCACCTCCCAAAAAAGCTTTAATTTTTTTTTTTAATAATTATACCATTGGTTCATCTCAGTCTCAATCAATCACATTTCATATTCATATGCATCTTCATGTATTGTTTATCTTGGATAACATTATTCTCCTAAGAGTTGGATTGGTTTTGATTTTGTCTCTGTTCATGCCAATTGCCTTTCTTCTGTAAAAAAATTTAAATTGTTATTATGGTATTTCAAACTTGCTTTTCTCATTGGTGTCAAATTTTAATATTTAATCATGAAGACACACTGAAGCTTGGGAAAAATAGACTGGGTTTTAATACCTCCGAGCTTTTAATTTCTTATTGTGCATTTTAGTCATTTCTTTCATAGCTATCCCTGTCCTTTTCTGCTTTTGATTGAAATTAAAAACCAGAACTTCTTTCCTTCTGAATTGCTTGAATGCCATGCCTATTAGCAAACAAAATTTTTGGTCAGAGTTCTACTTCTTATATTTGCCTTCTAAAATTAAAATTTGATAGCTTATATCTTAATTGCTTCCCTTCTAAATTTATTAGTTTTACGGAGTTCTATTGGCTGTAATGAAACATGGTTTGAAGACTGGGTTTGTTAAAAAAAAAAAACATAACAGCATTGCCTATATTCAACTGTTAAAAGCCATTCCTTTTTCAGTAAACTGCTCTTAATTGCTTCTTTGATTTGCTTCTGTGTCTGATTTGCAATCCTATTTTGCATTGACATTATTATGCTTCAATTTTTCCTTAAAGCCAATCTAAATGTGTGTTTAATTGCCACAGAATTTTATCATCAAATACTCGCCAAGGCTTTAGCGCATTTCTTTCAATCGAAGTTTCTGGTCATAACTTAGTCAGAGCTTAGGTAAGCTTCTCTGCTATTTTCATATGATTCCCAGTTCTGTGATGATGATATATTCATATTCCTAATCATAGTTTCCTTCTAAACAATAATCCATCCTCATGTGACCTAATTTATGGATATTTTAGCTGAAGATAGAGTTGGAAATTTGTTGTTTTTTTTTTTTTTTAATGAGAATGTTGATCCTGATGATGAAAAATATGACATAGTTTTGGTGCACATGAGTATGCTAAGCATTTAGCAAACATTCTTTAATTTTTTTAGTGCTGATCAATATCTATGCTAAATTGATTTCGATGCTTGGGAATTATGTCTTACAAGTTTGGAATTGTGGATGATTTGGAGTATGCAAGGATAATTAATGTTATTACTCTTAGGTGGTGGGTTCCCAAAATTAGTAATCAAAACAAAAACCGGAGAGAAATCTGCTCCTTTAGAGGCTAAAATCTAAAAGCTAATCTAAGATTTAGGTTGTAAAAGTGACACTGTTCATCAATGCAGATAGTTCATTACTTTTGGGTTTCCACCTATAAAGCCTGAAGCTATTTAGTGTATTTTAGTTTGTTCACTGTGCGCTTCATCCATCTGCTGCATATGCTCTAATCTCAAACCAAATGAAACTATTAGACCATCGGATCATAGTAGACCCATAGATCAGACTTTGCACTGTATGTCTTCCAGTATGACCAAATACTCTATACTCTGCAAATATGAGACCAACTATTTTTTGATAAATTAATGGTTTGTACATATGAACGCCCTTTTCATATCAACTTTGTGCGAACCAATTTTTTAGTTTCATATTATAACATTAACAAATAAAATGGATATAAATTGGTCTGCTGATTGACAGTGGGAACACCCTTCCCTAATCTTAACGTAATAACTCTGCCCCGCGGCATCGCGCGGTAATCCTTCTAGTTTACTATATACTAAAGATGAGTTCCACTGTTTTACTGTTCCTAAGGCAACAGTAAGGAACAGTTCAGGGGCTTAGGAACAGTTCGTGGGGCTGGAAAAGACCGTTCTGCCCTCCTTTGAGATTTTTTTTGTTCCGCTGTGTATCGTATCTGAATATCTAAGCTTCTTCTCTCTTCTAGTTTACTATATACTAAAGATGAGTTCCACTGTTTTACTGTTCCTAAGGAACAGTCAGGAACAGTTCGTGGGGCTGGAAAAGACCGTTCTGCCCTCCTTTGAGATTTTTTTTGTTCCGCTGTGTATCGTATCTGAATATCTAAGCTTCTTCTCTCTTCTAGAGCCGTCTGCTCCAATCTCTCACACGAGTCAAAATCCACCTCACAAATAACTGTGTTGCCGACCATAACTTCCAAAACAAAGCCGACCCAGAAAACCACTTCTCAGACGACCTCAAAGCCACCATCTTTGCTGCAGAACCAAGGTTAGCGCAATTGAATTTTCAGGGTATTGACTCTTCGAGATGATCGGTTTTAGCACTCGATAAAAACTGTTTTTGTTTTGTGTTTTTTTTTTCCCCATCCGGATTTTTGTGTTCGGCCAATACAAAGAAAGAGGCGAGACGAAAGAAAGGGAGAACAGAATGGGGAAGAAGGAAGAGAAGGAGAAGAGACAGACTGGAAGCTCTTGATTAAAAGAACACAAGTGGAAGGTATTTGTGGCTTTTTGAGAATTTGATTTGAAATTTCTTCTGGGTTGTATATTTGGTTGGTCAAGGATTGGATTTGAAATTTTTTCTGGGTTTGTTATAATGTTATTTAACAAGAAAGGGGCATATTCGAAATGAGGAATCACAACTTACCGCTCACAACTCTCCCACCTCTATGATCAAAATAGTTAGATGTGGCTTTGAAGATCTGACGCCCCTAAAAAAAAAAACACATAAAAAGCGGCTTTGATGCATGTTATTAAATTGAAGATTAGATTCTAAAGGGATAATCTGGTTTGAAGATCAGTATTTGGCGTTGCTGTAGGAGGTGTTGTTCTTGCTCTTTAATTCAGTCCTTAATTGATGTTATTGTATAATTAGTGAGTCATCTACTTTTGGAATAATTAGTTGGCATTTGTATAGTTACCTCACTATGTATTTGTTTTGATGCATTTGTATACCTTAATTGATGTTATTGTATGGTTAGGTTTTAAGTTATTTAAGTTTCTATGTTTTAGAGGTGTTTGTGCTTAAAAGAAAGATCAAGGTCAGTAAATCTTGCGTTCTTGGTTAGTTGAATTGATAGTTTTTGATGTGGATAAGTTTTTATTTATTTGGGTTTCTATGTTTTACGTGTGTTTTTTCTGTGTTTTATGGTAAGAGGTATCTAGATTGTTCATCCATTGTGATGTAATAGTTTACGTTTCATAATCAAGTTGTTTGGGTTCTGTTTACTGAGTTTCTATTGTTTGTGTAAATAACTGTTTGTTTTTCTTTTCTATGAATAGTGGTATGCTCTTCCGGAATGGGTAGATTCTTCAATTTAAAATCATCAAATGCACCTTCTTTGGGAATAGAAGTACAAACAATTTAGGATATAGTAATGTTAAGGGAATTTTGTTTCAAACTTGGGGAAAGGTTTAGTATTATCAACGCAGTTGATAATAGTAATTGGGATGTAAGCTATGATATTGAATTTGGAGATTAAAGGTTTGTAGTGATCAACATGACTATTAAGGTTCTATCGTTTCAGATTAAAGGTTTTTAATGCTTTAAACATTTTGTGAATTTTTTTTTTGAACACTTAATTAAATCATATGGTCTCTTTCTTTCTGAATACTCTCTATCCCTTTGTCATCTAATTGAACTACTTTGGTGCGAACAGAGGGTACCTTTGCAGTGATTGACAAAACACAGAAAAAAAGAACTTCCTTTCTTTGGCTGTCAATAAGGTAATTAAATCTGTCTTTTCCTAGAATTTAAATTCTCCCTCCTCAATTCATTTGAATTCCTTTTGTTGGGATATCAACATTACTGTTATATTCAAACTGCTAGATTCACCTACTCTTATTTAGTTTTTCTTCCAGTACTGATTAGTTGACTCCTATACAGTACTGATTAGTTGTTCTGTCTTTGCCCTCTACCTTTGTTGTATTTTATTCTAAAGTTTGAAGCCTAACAGTTTGGTTTTAAAGATTAAAAATTACTAATAAAACCTAATAAAAACTATTTTTCATTTGTGGTCTTCGTTTTTGTTGGTTTGAAGTAGTAAACTTATTCCTACAATCATGCATATCTTACTTCATGAAAACACACAGACAGTGGTTATGAACAGTTCTTGATGAAACCTTCATGTTCCAATCGAGTTTTTATGCTAGGCCTTTTATTTGCAGGTGATTGTTTTGAACGACAGCGACAAATTTTGTTTCCTGTTGTGACTAAACGTGGACGACTGCTCTGCTATCTAAATCAGTATATAGCAGGTTTTGAATGCGAGATATTGATTCCAATTGAATAATGTGTAAATTACGACTTTCCAATTGTATAGTACTTTCATTCTTTGTTATTCGTAGTCTGATTTGTCTCCCTAAAAAGGTATAAATATTTGGTAGCTAGCTGTTAATTTAGGATAGAACAATGTATAAAAGATTTGCTCTGAAAGTGGTTTGAATTATCTGTTCACTCTGATATTTTATAATACAACACTGAAGACATCTTTTTGATTATAATTAGAAGCTACTCAGGAAATCTTTCTGAAGACATCTTATAAAGGTTGGATATAATTAGAAGTGCCCATTTTACTTATGTCCCCTTTTTAGATTCTCACTTCAGCAAAATTTCGTTTTTTTTTTTTTGGTTTGTTTTTTTTTTTTTCTTTTTCAAGGGTTGTTGTCAATGAGATGAAAGGACCGTACTCCCAACTTCATAACATATTACGGTGGATTGCTCAACATCCTAATATCCTCTTTGGAAATCTGGATTTTCACATCCTTATTCCCTAATTATTGAGTATCAATGTTCCTGTTGAGTTCTCATTATCCTCTTGCTGGTTCCAAATGAACAAAGGTAGATTCTTTCTCTCCCTCGATCTCTGTCCTTTACCTACCTCCTACCTCCTACCTCCTACCTCCTATCTCTTATCTTATATCCTCTCTTAAATGGCATTATGTAATATGAACTGTTACGTACCCTGAATTTGTTTATTGAACTGCTTGCAAGGTGAATTCTATCATACCATGTAACTAATTGACAGGAAAGTTATCAATCTTGGGATTTAATTTTAATAGATAAATCTAAGTTGAATGTTATATGTAATTTGTATGTCTAAACCAGTTACCTTTCTCAACTTACTATGTCCTGGTTACACTGATGTTTCTATAATGATGTAATTAGAGTTCATAACTTTTAGGTTTTGTTAAGGAGCGTGCTCTTAGTAATTGGTATACCAGTCCTCTATGTTGTTGATATGCTAAGCTTCAGAATCATCTTTATTATAGTTAATTATTATATTACTTGAATATTGAAGGGCCATTCGAGTCTGTGAAAGACTTTTGAGTGCCACCAGCTTTTTGTTATGTTGCTCGATTTATGTAGTCTTCCAAAGGGATTACTAACATTTTATATTATGCAGGGCAACCACTACCCCGGCCGGAACTGTGTTGATCATTTCAGCTAGAAGGATTCCCTTTTTGAAGCATCTTTCTCTTACTTTGCTTTTGGACCTTGCTTTTGTAGACATGTAATGTATCTAATATTTGTAAATGTAATATTTTTGACCTAAATCATATTAACAATATACAAACATCTTCTTCACCTCAATCAACACTTTATTTTTCATTTCATTCGGAATAGTGAACCCGCAGCAACGCGCGGGCAATCTTGCTAGTTCTATCAATTTTGGAGCCTAATAAGGAGGTGATGATGGGGGGTATTACGGCTACTCAGTTTTTGCAAAACAAAAGCAGCATTAATCTGTCGGCATTGGGGAAGAAACCTGTGGAATTGAGTGGCCATAAGAGGGTGGCTGAGGTGATGCTGACCTGCCTGTTGGGGAGGATTTGCTTTTATCACTGCCACAGGAAAAATGCATATAGACAATTTCTCCACAAAAGGTGAAGAAGAAGCTCGGACGCCCAAAGGCTCAAAGAATAAAGTCAAGAAGGAGGGGGCTTTAGTGGTGGAGTCTCGCCCTACGCCGGAAGGTAGAAAACGTTTTGTGAAGTTACTTGAGGAAGAAGACTCGGGGGCAACTGACTGATGGAGAAAAAGGAGCTACTACTCATTGATGAGAAATAAATTGGTGAGGAAGATTTGGTGGACTAGTCTATTCCAACTGACTCTTCAATTGATGCAGGTTATGAAACGGTGATTATGGCTTAATTGGGTAAGAGGGTGATTATCTCATTTGGAGAAGTTATGTTGCAAGTTGGTGAAGTCATGGTAGAGACTCCGAAGTTAGTTGAGGAGATGATTACCTCAACTGAGAAACCTTCATCCGTTTTTGTTTCTGCATGAGTGGGAAGGTCAACAAGTAGATTAGCAGCTTTGTTGTTAAATTTTTTTCATCTTCAGAGTATTAAATTTTCTTGTTTTGGGGGTTATAAAAAAGTTGGTGTAGTAAGGGAATATTTTTTGTAGTATATTTGTCAGAGGGGTAATACTAGAGTAGTGTGCGCTAAATAATAGTTTTTTTTTTTTTCCTTCTTCTAACGGTCCCTTATTGACAAATCATTATGAGCTAATATCATTTTACCTCCCTAAAATTTACATGTTAAATCAGTTGTAGCCCTGCACTTTTAATTTCATCACATGTACCCCTATACTCTCCAATTTAATCAATTATGTCCAATAATTCATTTTTTTGTCAAGTATTTTGTAAAATTGAAAATGTGGCTCTAATGGACTCCCTTGTATGATGATGATTTATTAATTATATCGTATGTGACTACAATTTCAAAATACATGACACAATAATTGACAAAAAACCCAAGGGTTAGACAAGATTGATTGAAATTGGTAAGTACATGAGTACTCGTGATGAAATTAAAAGTGTAAGGGCACGAATGATTTAGGGTGTAAAGATCAGAGAGGTAAACTGAAATTTGACCAATCATTATTGTACTACTTGCTTAATTAGATAAAGAATAACTTTTTCAACTCAAAAAGTTATGGACAAAATACTGTTTACTCCCTATACTTATTGGGTCTCGACGTTTCAGTCCTGACGTTTCAATTTCACCTAAAAAATCCCTGAACTTTCCAATTTCACCAAAAAAGTCCCTGCCGTCAACTTTCCGCTGACGTGACACTATTTCAACAGTAAAATGACTATTTTACCCTTACTGACCCAAAAAAAAAATATTTACTATCTTTTCTCTTTTTTTCTTTTTTAACTCTTTTTTCTCTATTTTTTTTAATTTATTCTCTGTTTTTTTTTTCCTACTCTTTTTTTTTTACTCTCTTTTTTTTTTTTTTTTTATAAAAAAAACTCTCTTTTCTCTTTTTAACAAATAGGGCTAAATACAAATTACTACCCTGTGGTTTAGGTCCAAAATCAATTCAGTCCCTGAACTTCTAATTTTATCAAAAGCACCCCTGCACTTTCAATTTTGATCTAAGAGGCCCAATTTGTTAGTTTTCCGACAATTGAGTTATTTAACTTGTTAATGTGGCTCATATATGGCCTATATTTTATGATGTGGTGTCGAGGTGATCTACATAGTCAATTTAAGAGTGAGTCGTACTATTAAAAATAAATAGTTTTTCAACAAATAATCAAACTATAACTTGAACCCATAACAGAATATTAACGAATTGGACCTATTAGATCAAAGTTGAAAGTGTTTTTGATGAAATTAGAAGTTCAGGGACTGAATTGATTTTGGACCTAAACCACAGGGTACTAACTAGTATTTAGCCCTTTTTTTATTTGTTCTCTCTTTTTTTTAACCCTCTTTTCTCTTTTTTTTTTTAAATTTGTTCTATTTTTTCTTTAACTCTTTTTTCTCTTTTTTTTTAAAAAACCTTTTTCCTCTTTTTTTTATTTGTTCTCTCTCTTTTGTTTTTTTTTTTTTTAATTTCTTTCTCTTTTCTGTTTACCTCTTCTTGCTCTTCCTCCTCTTTGCTCTTTGGCCTTCTTTTCCTCCTCCCTGATCGCAGCTCCAGTTTTCGGCGAGCATCACCACCTCTCCTAATTACCGTTGGCGTGCCCGCCGGTCCAAGCAAGTGCTAGCCATTCCACCATACATCCATCATCCCCGTCATGCCAGCAAGCATCACCACCTCTCCTAATCACCCCTCTCCATATAGCGGTTTCAAACCAAATCGGAGCACACCCAAATCAAATCAATTCACCTTCCACCTCCCTTTCTTTGGTGCCAAAACTGTTCAAACATTTCTCTTTAAAGGAAAACTCAAATATCTTATCCTCTTCGAATCTCTATTGGCTCATCATCTCAGCAAACCAACACCAAAGAAACATTATTGACGTCGAGAGAAAGCTTCTGATATAGCTCCGACACCACGAAGGGGCCGGAATCTGAAGGGAAGAGAACCCGACCATTCCGGTTTCCAGGCGTGGCCGAAAACTAGAGCTGCGATCAGGGAGGAGGAAAAGAAGGCCGAAGAGCAGAGAGGAGGAAGAGGAAGAAGAGGTAAATAGAAAAGAGAAAGAAATATATATATATATATATATATAAAAGAACAAATAAAAAAAAAAAGAGAAAAGAGGGTTAAAAAAAGAGAGAGAGAACAAATAAAAATAAAAATAAAAATAAAAAGAGAAAAGAGATTTTTAAAAAAAAAAAGAGAAAAGAGAGTTAAAAAAAGAGAGAAAAAAGAGTAAGAAAAAAAAGAGAACAAATTAAAAAGAAAAAAGAGTAAAAAAAAAAAGAGTATGAAAAAAAAAACAGAGAACAAATTAAAAAAAATATAGAAAAAAGAGTTAAAAAAAAAGTAGGAATAAAAAGAACAAATTAAAAAAATAGAGAAAAAAGAGAGTTTTTTTTTGTCAGTAAGGGTAAAATAGTCATTTTACTGTTGAAATAGTGCCACGTCAGCAAGATAACAGACTTTTTAACTGAAAATTGACGGCAGTGACTTTTTTGGTGAAATTGGAAAGTTTAGGGACTTTTTGGTAAGAGACAATCTTCTTCATCATCATCTGATCCACCTTTGTCCTTATCTACCTCTCTCTCTCCAAGTGTTTCGGTTGTTTCACATGATAAAGATTCAGTTACTCAAGCTAATCATGTTAGATGTATCTCTGCCACAGTCACCTGAAGCTTCTTAGATTAGTCATTATCAACAATAGATAATTGTTCAGTTATACATAGTTTATCTCTTTGTATTCTGTTATCACTTTGTTGATTGAGTTCTATCTCTATTGTAACTCGTGTACATATCAATATAAATACATCACATAACCCATAAGCATTCTGTGTGGTTTTGAGCTCAATCATATGTTTTTCATGGTATCAAGAGCACAAAACGTCTAACGACATAAACAGAAAGAAAACATACCAAACCTCTCTTTTCCAATGGCCCCCTCCTCCATTTCCTCCTCCTCCTCTGACTCCTCTCCCAATATCTCTCATTCCCTTTACATCAAGCTAGACAGAAACAACTATCCCTTATGGCTTGCTCAAATCTCCCCCCTTCTCAAAGGCCGCAAGCTGATGGGTATTGCTGATGGTACTGAACCCTGCCCTCCCTGCTTTCTCTCAGACAAAGAAGGCAAGTTGACGGAGACGGTTAATCCATGTTATGAAAACTGGATGGAAAAAGATCAAATGGTGTTAGGTTGGATTAATGGCTCTCTGACCCCAACCGTGCTCTCGACCGTTGCTCGTTCTACTTCTTCCGCTGCTACTTGGGATTCCTTGGCTACCAGATATGCCTCCAAGTCTCACAATAGGATCCTCCAGCTGCGTAGTGATCTTCTCCGTACTGTTCGTGGTACTTTGTCAATTTCTGATTTTCTTGACAAAATTAATGCTATTGCTGATAATTTAGCCCTTGCTGGAGATGTTGTGTCTGATAATGATCTTGTTAGCATAATCATGCATAATGTTGGTCCTCTTTATGAGACCACCGTCAGCTCTGCACAAGCCCGAGACACCCCCATAACCTATGACTCGCTTGAAGCTCTTCTACTCAATGTCAAGCGCCGTTATGCTGAACATAGTCTTCCTTCCCTTGATCTTGGTGGTCAAGCTTCCGCTCTTCATGCTTCACGATCTCGCGGTCGTGGTCGTAGTGGTCCTTCCTCACTCATTGGGCCTGGTCGCGGTGGCTCTCATGGTTCTCGGGGTAATAGTTTTGCTAGTCGCGGGTCCTCATTGTTAGGTCGTGGTCTTCCTAGTTCTCGTGGAACTAATGGAACTAATAACAATTTTGGTCACCGTGGCTCCTCTTCTCTTCTTGGTCCTGCACCTACAGCTCTAGCTTCTAACACAAGTACATCCATTTTTCATTCCGGAGGTCGCATCCATTGCCAAATTTGTGGCCGTCCTGGACACTCTGCTCTTGATTGTTACAATCGCATGAATATGGCTTTTGAAGGGCGTGTTCCCCCATCTCGTCTCACTGCAATGGCTGCTTATAATACTCCCTCTTCTCCTGATGGTGTGACTTGGCTTGCTGATAGTGGTGCCAATACCCATGTGACTCCTAATATAGGTAACATTGCTTCTCCTAAGCCATATCACGGTATCGACAATCTTGGTGGTATTAGTAATGATTCTAGCCTTTCCATTAAACACATTGGTTCTTCTCTTGTTCACACATATTCCTCCATCTTTCCCTTACATGATATTCTTCATTGTCCATCTGCTTCTGCCAACTTACTTTCCATCAACAAGTTTACCATTGATAATAATTGCTATTTTGTCTTATATCCGGATTCTTTTTGTGTCAAGGATCTCACAACCAAGAGGACGCTTTTCCGAGGGAAGAGTGAAAATGGGCTCTATCCGTTGCGACTTCATCAAACGAGTTTGAGTCAATCTAGTCGATTTGCTTTTGTTGGTGCCCGAGTTTCCGCTCAAGTCTGGCATTCACGTCTTGGTCATGCATCGTCGTCCATTTTGAATAAAGTCTTAGCCAGTATAGCTTTCCCTGTATTAGGTTCAAACAAAATGTCTTTTTGTCATTCATGTCCTTTAGGGAAGAGTACAAAACTTCCCTTTGCTTTGTCTGAGTCTGTTTCCCATTTTCCTTTGGAATTAATCCATTCTGATGTTTGGTCGTCTACAACTTTATCCAATCAAGGTTTCAAGTATTATCTATTATTTGTTGATGATTATTCTCGATATTCTTGGTTATTTTCTATGAAACATAAGCATGAAGTGTTTAACCTATTTATCACCTTTCGTACCCATGTTGAAAAACTATTCAATCGTCCAATTAAAGTACTTCAAACTGATGAAGGTGGTGAATATATGAGTAATGCTTTCCGTACTTATTTATCTACTCATGGCATATATCAAAGATTTTCGTGTCCTAAACATTCTGAACAAAATGGATTGGCTGAGCGTAAACATCGACATATCGTCGATACTGGGCTTACTCTATTAGCTCATGTACACATGCCCTCAAATTTTTGGGTTGATGCCTTCAACACCGCTGTGTATATTATCAATCGACTTCCATCAAGTGTTCTAGGATATTGTGTCTCCATACCAAAAACTATTTCATCGAGTTCCTCAGTATGATTTCTTTAAGGTTTTTGGTTGTACCTGTTTTCCGTATCTTCGTCCATATAATAATTCAAAATTGCAAATACAGTCAAAACGTTGTCTTTTTTTAGGCTATGCTCTTAATCATCAAGGTTATCATTGTTTAGATCCCTCTACTGGTCGTGTCTATTTATCTCGTCATATTTTGTTTGATGAAGCAACCTTCCCATTCTCAGAGCCCATTCTTCCCTCATCTCAACGTGTCTCTTCACCATCATCTTCATTCCATCACCCTACTCTTCCCTCTCCACGTTTTACATTATCTCACCCCACAAATTCAATCCATCCTCCTAGTCCCCCTATGATGTCACCTACCTCACCAACAACTCTATCTTCTCCCATTAATATCACGTCACCTATTCCACCACCAACTCTATCTCCTGCTCATCTCTCACCTCCAAACCCTTCATCACCTACTCACATCTCTTCTCCAACTCTCTCACCACCAAATCTCTCGTCACCCACCTCTTCAGCCCCAGAATCATTACTGCCATCACCACCCACTTCTTCGCCTATGGTCAACAATGTTACTAATGATCATCTGATGGTTACTCGTGGCAAGGATGGGATTCGCAAACCCAATCCTAACTATGCTTTAGCTGCATCTACTATTGCTACTGATATTGAACCTACTAGTTACAGTCAAGCACAAGGATTGGAGAATAGCCATGGGTAATGAGTTTGATGCACTTGAACGATCTGGCACTTGGTCCCTTGTCCCACCTACCTCTGGCATGAACATTCTTCCCAACAAGTGGGTCTTCCGGATTAAACGACGATCTGATGGCAGTATCGAGTGCTATAAGGCTCGATTAGTGGCAAATGGGTTTCACCAACAAGAAGGACTCGACTATACCGAAACTTTCAGCCCGGTTGTCAAACATTCTACCATTCGTCTTGTTCTTGCTATTGCTGTTAGTCACAAATGGCCAATTCGACAGTTGGACGTCCAAAATGCATTTCTTCATGGTTACTTAAATGAAGAAGTGTACATGAAGCAACCAATTGGGTTTGTTAATTCTCAGTTTCCCAATCATGTTTGTCGATTGCATCGTTCTTTATATGGTCTCAAGCAGGCTCCAAGAGCCTAGTTTCAGTGCTTTTCCGACTATCTAGAAGACTTGGGCTTTCAAGAATCAAGGGCAGATTACTCTATGTTCACATTCAACAAGAATGGTGTCTACCTCATCCTTCTTATCTATGTTGATGATATCTTAGTCACGGGTAATAATTCTACTCACATCTCTCATCTCATTACAAATTTGAGTAGCTTATTCTCCATGAAAGACTTAGGTACCATTCATTATTTCTTGGGTATTGAGGCTGTGTACAATGACGATCAGTTACATCTCACTCAACATAAGTATATTGTTGATCTTCTAAAAAGGTCTAAGCTTCATGATGTTAAACCAATGTCTACTCCTGTTCAATGTGGCACAAAGCTTAGTTTATATGAGGGAGATCTGTTATCTGATCCCAGTGAATATAGAAGTATTGTTGGAGCTCTTCAGTACTTAACACTTACTCGTCCAGATATATGTTTTTCTGTGAACCAAGTTTGTCAATTTATGCATTCTCCTACTACTGTGCATTGGACTGCTGTTAAACGCATTTTGCGTTATCTTAAGAAAACTGTTGATCATGGTTTGGTCTATAAACCTGGGACTATGCGGCTCACTGCCTACTCTGATGCTGATTATGCAGGTGATCCCGATCACTGTTATTCTACTGGTGGGTATTGTGTTTACCTTGGTGCCAATCTGATTTCTTGGAGCTCTAAGAAACATAAAACTGTTTCGCGGTCCAGTGTAGAGGCAGAGTACCGCCAGCTTGCCTACACCACTGTTGAATTGTCATGGCTACGATCTTTATTTCGAGATTTAAATGTTTATCTCACTACTCCAAGAATATGGTGTGACAATATCAGTTCTATCTCTTTGGCATCTAATCCGGTTTTTCACTCTCGAACCAAGCACATCGAAGTTGATTATCATTATGTTAGAGATAAGGTTGTGCACAAGGAACTTGATGTGCATTATGTCTGCATTGACGATCAGACTGCTGATCTTTTCACAAAAGGCCTTCCAACTCCTCGTTTTGAGTTTCTGGTCTCCAAGCTTCCTGTCCGTCCTCGGCCTGTTCGCTTGCGGGGGCATGATAAGAGACAATCTTCTTCATCATCATCTGATCCACCTTTGTCCTTATCTACCTCTCTCTCTCCAAGTGTTTCGGTTGTTTCACATGATAAAGATTCAGTTACTCAAGCTAATCATTTTAGATGTATCTCTGCCACAGTCACCTGAAGCTTCTTAGATTAGTCATTATCAACAATAGATAATTGTTCAGTTATACATAGTTTATCTCTTTGTATTCTGTTATCACTTTGTTGATTGAGTTCTATCTCTATTGTAACTCGTGTACATATCAATATAAATACATCACATAACCCACAAGCATTCTGTGTGGTTTTGAGCTCAATCATATGTTTTTCACTTTTTAGGTGAAATTGAAACGTCAGGGACTGAAACGTCAAGACCCTATAAGTATAGGGAGTAAACAGTATTTTGTCCAAAAGTTATCACCAACTCGAACATATATACTAATTTTTTTGTATGTTATGAGGTGCAGCATTATGTATAATTTCAGTTTAGCATTTTTATCACTACTAGAATTTTTATTCGGTGTAAGAAAGTTTTGACCATAGCGGTGATAAAAACTCGTCCAAAAATTGTGTTTGAACTTCATATGCAATCTAGTATTAGGAGAGTAGAGCACCTATATTGTTAGGAGGATTTGGCGCTTTGGAGATAAAATTCCCGCTCGGTTGTGAAGAAGGGTAAAGTGACGACTCTTTGCGGGGAATTTGAAGTCAGAATTTCAGCCCTTGACTGGGAATTCCCGTCACTCTAGTTTGCTAAACCAGAAGAGCTTCATTTTTCGCTGTGCATCCAATTTCACTAAGAGAAAAACAAAACCCTAGATTTTGGGGGAAATTCAGAATGGATGCCAAGGACATCTTGGGTTTGCCCAAAACCACGCATCCCCTGTCGCAGGAGAAGAAATCGCGACCCCCCAAGGAGTCTCAGCGCAAACCCGATGGCATTTCACGCGAGGTAATCTCACAATTCACTGATTTCTTCGATGCTAAATCATCGCGAATTGAAACTGATGCCATGTGTTTGGCCTTGTAGGTCTATGCCCTAATTGGCGGCGTGCCACCTCTCATGCCTGCAATTGAGCCCTCGCAGCTCAAAAAACGCCCTCCATCCGATGAGAAGGTTGTTCGGTTTTTCGATATTTCACTTGCTCACATTTGTAATGCAGAAGATACTATGCATTTGGTCACTGTTTTGGATTTGAATTGCTACTAGTTGGTGTAGGCTGTTTCGAATATTTGGGCCACTGTTAACTTTGTTCTGTCAATCTGCTGCTTTCAGATCACTTGGCAGTGGCTTCCTTTTACGAATTCTGCTCGGAAAGATGACTTGCAGCTTTACCATTGGGTGAGTTTTTGTACATTATGAGACGTGCCCCTCCTAATACTAGCCCCCTGCTCGGACGATGTTTATGTTGACATCTACTTTGCAGGTTAGAGTTGTCAATGGTGCCCCACCTACTGGTGACTACTCCTTTGCCAAGTATAACAAGGTCTGTACAAAAGTATCCTCAGTGACCTCTCTTCCTTTGTATCATTTTGTCTCTGAATATCTGGCTTTTCTTATTTGTTCATCTTTGTTTTTTATTTTGTGCAGTCTGTCGATATTATCAAATACACTGACGAGGAGTATGATAAGTATTTGACTGATCCTGTAGGTATCAAATTAGTATTTTATTTGTGTGATCTTGTTTTACTTAATAGTGAGAGTGCTTTCCAATTGGCAACGTGGATTCATAAGCTCATTCTCTGTTCTTATCTCTTATCTTCACTAGATGTGGACAAAAGAGGAGACCGATCAGTTGTTTGACTTGTGTCAACAGTTTGATCTCCGCTTCATTGTGATAGCAGACAGGTTCCCATCATCTCGTACTGTGGAGGAATTAAAGGATCGATATTACAGTGGTAATGTCTATCTTTTTGCTTGACCAGGATGTTGTTGCTTGCTGTATAATTAATTATCTCTAGTATGCTCACATTACAGTTTGATTTCTATGCTTGAGTCTATACTTGATTCAGTGTAAGAAATAATATTAAACTCTGCTCTTGATGATGATAAATAACTTTCTATTCATTGCAGTCTCTCGACATATATTAATTGCTAGAGCAGCATCCCCCGCAGATGTATCAGGGCACCCTCTTGTTAAGGTTTAACTTTATCAACTGAACTTGTAGTTGATTGTTACTTTCTTTCTTCATATGCGGGAACAGTCTCTCTGGGTAGAGGGTATAGCTGTTTATGTCTTGCACTCTCAAAAACCTACATTTGTGTTTTTTTTTTTTTTGGGGGGGGGGGGGGGGGGCTTCATTTACTGGGCCTGCCCTTCTGATTACTTTCTTTGTTGCTAAGGTATTATCATTGTGATTAAGTTCGTTTGTATATCATAATGATTTTTCTTAGTTGGTTTCTCTTATTTTCTCCTTCATATAGGAACCATACAAAGTTACACAAGAGAAAGAACGCAAGAGAGCACTGTCCATGGTCCTTTCTCAAACAAAAAATCAAGAGAGAAAAGATGCGGAGGTTTAGATTTCATCTTCAAATTTAACTATCTGAAAAGATTATGTTCATTAACGTGTCTAATCCACTTTATATTTTCTCAGGTTCTTGCTGAAGCCAAGAGAATAGCCGAGTCACGTGCACGCATGGTTGCAAGGGTAAGTCTTACAGATGGATAGTATGTGAGTGAGTTTCTCTTTTAACTTATTGGTGACTTTACAATCAACCATTGTGTATGGGGAGATTAAGCACCATGTCTTTCAAAAATATTATTACCAAAGAATTATCTTTCCTTTTGGTTTTTACTTTTCATCTGTCTAATTAAAGTTTGCACTTAGAAAATCAACTTTCATATTCTTAATGATTGTGTTGGCTCTTCTTTGTATGAGTAATCACGACCATGCAAAAACTTTAGTTAACTGAACATTGGAAGGATTAAAATGTGGCTTGGACCTGTTAGCAAATATTATCAAGAATTTAGAATATTAGAGATCATTTTAGTTATTTAGAGTCAGACACTGCGTGATTTCAAAATATTCATTCCTTTATTAATGTATTTTCTGGAAACCCTGCTTTCCCCAATTTGGTTTTGTGAACTTACAGGTTTACCACTATCCATTCAATAATCATTATTAGTATTTACTGTGCATCACCATATTGTCCCAATGTGTTGGTGTTATATAATTGGAAGGAACAGTTTTGTTCATAATCCTATGGTTGGTTTATTTGGCCTTTTTAGAGTGCTAGAGAGTTGGAGTTGCCTGTCACATTCAATGATGAGAGGGGTATTGTTCCTGGTGAAAGTATATCACCATTATCCAGCACTGTTGCACCTTCAACTTCGATGGATAATACTTCCACTCTAGGCACTCTTCGCTTGGTATGTTTAGTTACTTTGTTAAATGTTAACTTTTCATCTGTTCCCTACTCAACTGAACTTACTCTTTGATTTTTCTTGTGAACATTTTCTTTTAGAATTGTAGGAAATTAGAACAGTTTGGCTCCACTCCAATCTATTACTTCTCCATGACCAAAAAAGTTATCAATTTACCATTATCTGAATAATTCTGTATATTTCTTTGAAATATGCAAAGCAAATCTGACTGGTTTAGAAAAATTTTCAGCTTCGAGTATATCTTAGAACGTACGCACTTGACCAGATGATCATAGCTGCAAGCTCTTCTGCTGGACTTCGGACTATCAAGCGTGTTGAGCAAAGTTTACAAGATCTTGGGGTCTGTATATTCATTCTTCTAGAACACTTGATTTAATATACATGCTTATGTCCTTCTGACTCTTGGAATGTGCTTTTCAGAAGTTTTTCCTAGTTTCCTGAATTTCAAAACTTATCATCAGATATGCTAGATCACTTGGAAATAATTCCGTTCAGTGTTGTTTATAAACTACAGAACAATTTCTTTTGGTTGTAACAGCTTTTAAAATCTCCAAAGTCATGCCATATAGTTCATGGTTGTTGTGCTTAGTCTATTATTATATTTTACTTCATTGAAAGTTAGGTATCATGATATATCTAAGTTCTTTTAGATATGGTTCAATTGAGATCAACAAATGGTCCTTGATTTCATTGCTGACTAGTTATCTATATTGGAGCCACAAATCCTTTGAATATTGCCATGTTTTATCATTAAGGACTTATTTATGTCAGAGCAACAAGTCCTATGATTATCTTCCTTCTCCTCATTGTTACTGCTGAACAAGTTTAAAATTCTGCATTTATCTCTACAGGTTAATTTAAAACCAAGAGTTCCAACTAAAGCTGTTTGTTCGGAGCATCTTGAATTAAGAAAAGAAATACTGACTCTATTGAATCTTCAGAAAGAGGTATTGCTTAGCTATTTCCCTTACATCACGCGCGCGCGCCCCCCCCCCCCCCCCCCCCCCCCCCCCCCCCCAAACAACACACACAAACCAATACTCGACTTCTGTAATTACTGTTGGTGTATGTGTGGTGTACGTAATGTATTGAATACGCAGTTCCACATGTGTCGCTAATATGTTTGTATTCGTGTTGTAATTTTTTTTTTTTTTATATATCTAATGTCCCTTATGAAATTGCCTGTGGCATCTAATGTACTGTCTTTTGAACAGATTTGAGCAACCCTTGTATTGTTTCATCTCTTTGCAATTTATTTTTGTGCACTTGTAAACCACTTGGTCGTTAAACTGCAGTTTAAAAAATTGTAAACCTTGTCCCTTGTTGAACTGCTTATATGGCCTCTAATGTACTCTTTCTTGAACAAATTAAAGCAACTCTCTCTTGAACAAATTTGAGCAACCATGGGATTGTTTCATCTGTTGCAATTTATTTTTGTGCACTTTTAAACCTCTTGTTCGTTAAACTGCATTTAATAGATTAGCTCTTTCTCTTCTTAAATATATTCTTTGACATAGATCAATAATTTTGGGTTATCAGTTGCAATATAAGGAGGCAGATGGTTCATCTTATCGTGACAGTACTTACGAAACACCAGGCACACCTAAGGTCAGTTTTTTGTTCTTGTGATGGGGCTTGTCAGTTGGAAACCTTCTTGTTCCTGAAAACATTGAAAATTTTGTGACTATACTAAACCCCAGTCTTCATGTTGTGATGATCAGGATCGCACGTTTGTTCCCGACTCAATGATGTTTGGAGGTAATGTATCAAGTGGCAACGGGCAATGATCTAGTTGCATTGCGTTTCTAATCTTTCCATGCCTGAATTTTATTGTTTATTCAATCAAATTTTCTTGCCATTGAACTTATGTTTATCCACGCGTTTTCAGGTGAAAGAGTTGTTAAACGAGATCAGAAGCGCAAGGTAAATTACATACCAATTCCTCTATCTTTTTTCCCCTTTTGTTACTTCTGCTGTGAAATGTGATATAACGCTCGTTATTGTTGCGACTCTCTAGGGACCTGGTAGGGTATCAGAAGCTCCTTCATCACCTGCGCAGTCTAAAAGGCCAAGAAAGTTAAAGGCAACAGATCTGTAGTTTCAGAACAAGCACATCAGCTCCAGTCGGGCGGAATGGAGGATGCATAAATTAAATTGTGTAAAGCTCTGAGCTTTATGGTGATGAAGTTTTAAAAGTTGGAGCTCCAAATTGGGAAACACGCATCTGTTCCATCTTTCATGTGTTTATTAGTTGTAACTAGCGACGCAGATCCAGTGAATCTGCTATATGGACTTGCCAAGAAGGTAAGTTATGAGTTGGCTCATCTTTTTAACAGCACCGAATTATGTGCATGTCACAAGTGGAAGTCGATTTGCTGGTAGGAAACTTTAGATTATGTGTAGTAGTTAGTCAGAAACATGAGAGCTAAGCCGACTCTTTTACTTGTTTATTTATTTATTTTCTTTTTAATTATACGAGCTGAACTTTTGTTGTCTAGAAGGTTTCATATTTTCTCCTGTGATGAGAAATGCTGATGAATGTTATATTTATACAAGATAACATTCTGTATAACATGTACTTCGCTATCAGTCAGGTTGTGCTGTACATAGATGACGTTTCTTTCAATTTACAAGGTTGTGTAGCCCTTAATTATTGGTTTTGTACTTTTTCTCCTTAGGCTTGAATAGAGGGGTACAATATGGTACAAGGAGGGAGGGGAGAGTGATGAAAATAGGAGGAAATGTTTATGGTATGGTTCAAGTCAACTTCCTAAACCGAATGAAGTTTGAATAGACTAGGATCAATTTCAAATTGATACTGTTTCCAAAGAACATTTACCTTTAGCTTCCTTATATCTCGCTCGTGTTAAGAACTGTTTATACCACACATATATCGAGAAGCACCGGAAGCACTTGGCCATAGGGCCAACCGAAAATTACGCCCGACTCACTGGACTCAGCCTTGCATGGCAGACTTAGTCACCGACAACCATGTTGACCGAAACTGCCCTTTGTGGTCGGATGGGTGCAAACATTACCTTTCCATCTATGGGAAGATCACACTTTCCACAACGGAAATAAACAAGGCACAAGTAGTGACAAGTCCCAACACTTTCAATAAAAAGAGAACTCATTCGTATAAAATAGGTAATCAACTATTTCCTCTTTATACCGTTATTATGTCAACATCATCTCTCAATAACTGATTTAGGCATCGGATGATTATAAGCTAGCAACCCTAGTCTTCCTCTGACCTTTATTTCTCTTTGCAGGTTCTTTTTTTTTTTTTTTCCTTTTTTTTTTAAAGAGGATCAAAGGGTTTCACTCCTGCTCTCATAGTGACTCGAATCCATGACTTCGTACATAGGTAGTGAGTGCTTTAACTATTGAGCTAACACCACTTCGTCAAAAATTTGAAATAAAAAAAAACAAAAACATTAATAGAAACAAAATAGTTACAGAACTTGTGCTAAATGACTAATTTTGCCAAATTTAATCTGAATCAGTGTCTCAAGATTATTATTTTTATTTTTTTATTTTTTTATACTGAAGGAGACTGAATTTCTTATCTAGCTTAATCTCATTTTAGGTCTCTATCATGTCTCACCACTTGGGCCAATTCAAAGGACTTACAGCGACTCAAATTTTTTAAGACTAGACTAGAGTCACTAGACTAATGACGAACATGATAAGCATCCTTAAGTAGTGGACTACTGATCAAATGTCTGAAAGAGTTGAAAAAGCATCACTTTAGAAAATGATGGAAAGGACAAAGGCCTCCAAAATATCCATTGCACTATGTGGTTCACAATTTAGTGAGGTACAAATAACCTTGCCTGCTAGGGAAATGAATCAAAACTGCCCTTTCATCTGAATTCTTAGATGCGAGCCCTCATTGGCACTGCTCCAGGCTCTATCTTTCTTCACAATTTCCCTAACAATGCCCAGTGCAAACAAGCTTTACTTATTAGGCGTAGGCCCTCCTGTTGCATTAGAAAGCAAAGCACACCAACAACCAGAAGCAGCAGCAGCAGCAACCTCAAAACCACCTGGCCATCCCTCTCATTTTCACTTTTCGGTTCCGGTTTCGTCCTTGGTCCTCTGATTGATGGAATCCATTCAAGGGTAGAACTTGTGGTGTACCAAAATGGCTCAATCAATATTGGTCCTCTTCACACAAACGTCTGGGTAAACATTAAACTTGCCAGCATTTGATCTGCTTAATAAGCCATCTTCTCTTTTCTTTTTCTTTTTCTGGAAAAAAAAAAAATTAGTGAATGCCGGTTTTCTTGATTCGATAGGTTCCCATCTTACTTGGTCTGTTCTACTGCACTGTCGGGTTGTTTCAACTCTTCTTGGATGAAAGGGCCTCCTTAGAGATTCAAGAGGGAAACCAACAGAAAATGCTTGCTTCTTTATTGTAAGTATATGCAATAGCTACCGTGATATGTGCTTCTGCTTTCCATTCTCTCTTCTTTCCAGTGTCTAGTGCTCACGTTTTGGCAAGAGCAAACTTCACAGTTCGTGAAAGAAAAGTAAACACATCTATGCACAATTTCAAATGCATGTGAACACAATCCACAAGGAGAGAGCTCAATTTCATGTGTTGCCAATAATGAAGTACATTGTTGTTCGATACAGAGCACTCGTGCTATTTATAGAGTTGAGCGCCGAGATGTATAAAGCAGGTGTCGGAGACAATATAGAAGCATACATACTATTTGCAGCGGCTGAGTTTATATGGTTTTCTGTGGATCGGACATGGTTTGGCTTCCTTCTCGCAAGCATAGTTGGTCTGGCCTGCCCGCTGGCCGAGATACCCTTAATGAAGTAAGGCTTCCTCCTCCTTTATCCTTCTGTCTAGGGAATCATCACAAACTGCTCATATACATGCCATAAGAATGTTGATGGAACTGTCTGATGTTAACATTTAGGTTCTTCAACCTCTGGTATTATCCACAAGCGAATATCGACATCTTTGGCCAGGTGGGTAACTTTTCTAACCAACAACTGAACAAATTTTATTGCAGAACGAAATGACTGTCCACATTCGGGTGCTCCTTTTTCTGATGCGTTTGAGTTGTTGCAGGGCCTGGTGACCTGGACACTCACTTGCTATTTTGTTTACACGCTGTTTCTGATCAATTTTTCACGCTGGCTGAAATCAGTGATCAGTTCTACTAATACGGAGAACAAGTCCTCTTAGAGAGAGTCTCATATTAGTAAAAAGACCGAGGCTTCCTCAGGCCTCAAGCCATTGTACTCAAAACAGCATTTTACATGTGCTGAACTTTTGAATTGCTACATTATACGAAAATTCCATCTTCAAACGTCTTTACATGTAACAATAGCAAAGTAGAAGGCTTGGAGTTGAGAAAGTCCCAGATTTGATCTGGCAAATTGTATTACATAGAAACATACTCATGTTTGCTGAACATAATGGCAAACCACTTATTCAACAACATATACAAATTCGAGGTTAATCGTGCTATACATCAGACCTGGAGCAACAAGATTTCCATGTCCAACAACATCTCCATTGATTGACCAAGCCGAGCTATTAGCTATCCTGTAAACACAACATTGACAATATCTGGGAACTTCTCCTTAATAGCTGCTCTGATTCCTGATCCAATGGAGTCGGGCCCCACATATTTTACATGGCAATCCTCACCTTCAACTGATAACACTTCAACACTTCCACCAAAGTTCTTGATCGCCGGCCTCAATATGTCGAGATGACCATTCACTGCCTGCACTTACAAGTTTGGCACACAATCATGAACTCACTCCTCACGAAAATCCATCAACACTGAATGAACATGTCGAGAAATCGAAAACTCTCACCTCAACTGTGGTCTCTCTGTTCTCTTCATCAAAGACTTGTTGAATATCCTTGAGTGCATCTCCAAACTTTTCTTTAAGCACTCGTTCGATCCCCATTTTCATGGTGGTTGTTGAGCTAGGACAGCTTCCACAAGCCCCTGTTTCAAAAAGTTAAATTCCTTTAAATCACAAATTCTCATTACCACAAATTGAAACTGAAACATTGATTTTCTTTCATGATCAAAATTACATGTACGAGTTGAAAATTAACAGAACCCAAAACTCAGAATTGGGAAAACAAAACAGAAATGAAATCCACCTTGGAGCTTGAGAGAAACGACGCCGTCTTCGACGGACACAACGTCGACGTTTCCACCATCGGCGATGAGATAGGGGCGGACGTCCTCGAGGACCAAGTCGACGTTGGGAACTGTGAGCTCGAATTGCTTGGCCGAGTAGAGTCCCGGAGAAGATGAAGAAGACGACTCGGCGGCAGCGCTTGCGTTCGAAGCTCTAATGGCGGAACCCAGAAAGATCCTTCTTTGAGGAGTTAAACGGCACCGTTTTACAAGCATAAGCTGTGGGGACTGATGGGATTTCGCTGGGATTTGAGGAGAAGGAATTGCGGTTTTGGGCAACCAGCAGGTGGTGAGAGACGCCATGAATGAAGAAGCAAGAGCGTCCAGGCAAAATGCGATGGCTTGTGTCTGGGGCTGATGGTCCGTGTCGAATATAAATGTGGGTTAATTTCATGGTTTCCAGTAGTTTACGGTTGGTTAGGGAAATAGGGAAAATTTCACAAACAGTACATCAGGCCAATAATAATTCTTATACATAAAGTTCTAAACCAATTATTTCGGCACACAAAATCTGAAACTCAACCCACTATCAGTACACGACGTCATTGACGCCGTTAATTTGACACTAAAATGTCTATTATGCCCTCAGTTCTCCTTCTTCTGTTTTTTTTTTTTCTGTTTTTTTTTTCCTTTTTTTTTTTTACAAAAAAAAAATGAATTACACTGTAAGAGTACCAAATTACCCTTTTCTGCAAGGTAATATTTAACGGGGTCATTGACGTCGTGTCTAGTGGGTCGGGTTCAAAAGTCCATGTACTAAAATGTTCAATTTGGAACTTTATGTATGGAAATTATTAGTGGTCTTTACTTGGTGTACTATTTGCAAAATTTTCCCAAATTAATATGGTAGCAAATTTGTTTTTTTGAAAGTAATAATTCATCAAAATTGGCAAAAGCGATTGAAATCACTCAGGAAGACATTCTGAATGAGAGCATTTAAAAATCAAAATCGACTAGACTCTAGAGCTAAAATTGAACAAACCAGAAGGTATACATCACCATAATTTGTCCCGATACATTAGAACACAGCTTGGAAACATCTGCATAGAACCTAGCAAATTTCAAAGGTAAATTCTCAACCTCCTAAAGATAATTATCAATAATAGAAATATTGTCACCATATTGAGATTTGTGAACCAAACCATTAGAATCTGCTGTATGGACATGTGAGAGACTAATAGATCGACCAATCAAAATTAGACTCGCTCCAGCATAAATAGCATTGTTCTCCAAGACATGCAATTTTGCTACTCACATTGCACTTATCCTGATAATTATTATCGGATCTAATAATGAACAATCAACGTACCAATAAGAGCGGCACACCCAAAGCATTAGTACTCTATAAGTCGATAAAAGGATCTCTCGGTTCCCAAATTCAAATCCTTGAATAATTGGAGCCCAACTGAAAGATTTCTATCTGGGCCTAACACCCACCACCCACCCAAGACATGGCAAATGATTTGGGCACCCAAATGAATTAAGTCTCCCAAGAGTAACGTCAGTTTTTTGCACCATTAGCGTCTGCAGCATGAACTAGGATAGCAGCCTTGTTGTTGACCGATCTCTCCTCCACCACTTGCCGATTAGATTCAACAGCGCACAGATCAAGGGTCCATTGGATTCCACTCGCCATTCGTACCAGAGAACCCAAAATTTGAAGCCAGGGCACCATAAATGTACAACCTAACATATCACCAGAAGTCACCTTTATTAGAAGATTGTCCCTTCGAGTGGTGTGCAGCTTGAAGTTATGGCGGGGAAAGCTCATCCGCCTAGGCAAATACTGGAAAGGAGGCGCTAGATGCCTTCAGAGACAACACCCATCAACGACGGCGCTAGGCTAGGGTTTGGAAGGGTAGAAAGGGGCTCTCTCTCTCTCTCTCCCTCCCCCCTCCCCAACAATAGTTTTTTCCATATCGATCCACCTATTGGGGTATCTTTTTTCCATATTGGGAGTATTGGGGTTATCTTTTTTCCACCACCGATATGGTAGCAAATTATTCATAAGTCTTTTTTTTAAGAATTTATATTATTAATCAAATTATCGCACTTTTTTTTTTTATTACAAGTTATTGTATATTTTTATCCCCTAAAATGTCATTTATGTAAGAGAAGTTTTCTTCTAAAAAAAAAAATGTAAGAGAAGTTTTAAATACACAACCATAATTACTTAATACACACTCTTTACTCAATACACCTACCATTTGATTTCTCATTCTAATATTTTACTATATACACAACCCAAATTATCTAAAATATCCTTAAACTAAAAAACCGTGAAATATACTATTATTTAACTACATTAAGACTACTATTTAATTTGATTAGTATATATTAACATATTAGTGTTATATAATTGATCATATTAATTGCTTGTGTTAGTTATTGGGAAATCCATAAGGATGCCTTATTGTTCCATTCATATAGATGCTTAGAAATAGGTTTTGTATTATTATTGTTTTTTTTTTTTTTGAGAAAATAAACAATCTATTAATAACCAAATAAGTTACAAATCATCAGATCCAAAGTTCCAGACTGTCAATGAGCGGGACTTACATGAGCTAAAAAAGCTCAACTCCAACTCAATTTAACCCATAACCATGTTGGGAAAATTAATAGAATGGAAATAATAACTCAAACCACAATAGGATAATATGCAAAGAAATAAAGAGAGTAATGGAAAGAGAACACCAGATATAACGTGGTTCGGCAAGGTGCCTACGTCCACGGGGCAGCAACAACAAGAACTTCCACTATGATAAGGTGGGTACAAGAGATACACAACTTCAAGAATACTACTTGAAGGAAACTCTCTCTCTCTCACACTTGTTTTGCTACCTAACAACTACAACACTCTCAACTTAGAGCGGACACTCTTCACTCTCTATTTGGATGAAGATGAGATTGGATTGGATGATTAGAATGAGCAAATGACCTCTCCTTATATAGGCCAAGGAGGAACCCTCTAGATGTCTTCATTAATGCTCCATTCAACTCTTCCAATGAATACTCCTTCATGAATCTTCCATATTCATGAATCCTTCAAGAAACTTGCATAGGAATGTGTAGAGACAATAACTATCTCTATGGGAAAACCCAAAAGTCACATGGTCTAGAATATTCAACAATCTCCCCCTCTAGACCATGGGTACCATGACTTCTCAATGGAAGTCCATCCCAGCAGCCTTAATGCAAAACTCCAGCTTCTGCTTGGGAACAACTTTAGTCAGCATATCTGAAATATTCTTATTGGTGTGAATTTTTCTCAACTGGAAAAACTTCTTTGACACTGCATCTCGAATCCAATGATAACGATGATCAATGTGCTTAGTGCGGGGGTGATACACTGAATTTTTGCTCAAGTGAATAGCACTCTGACTATCACAATGCACCACATAATTTTCTTGCTTCACACCCAACTCTTGAACAAACCTTTGCAGCCATAACATTTCCTTGCCTGCTTCATTTGCTGCTATGTACTCAGATTCTGTGGTGGATAAGGCAACACACTTCTGTAACTTGGACTGCCATGACACAGCTCCCCCAGAAAATGTAAATAAATATCCAGAAGTGGACTTTCTATTATCAAGGTCTCCTGCCAAATCTGCATCTGTGAAACCTTCCAAGATCTGTCCTAATCCACCAAAACACAAACACAACTTTGAGGTGCCCCTCAAATATTTAAGTATCCACTTAACAGCTTCCCAATGCTCCTGCCAGGATTAGAAAGATATCTACTAACAACACCAACTGCATGTGCAATATCAGGGCGGGTGCATACCATGGCATACATAAGACTACCGACAGCTGATGAATAAGGGATACCTGCCATCTTATCTTTCTCCACTTGTGTAGTTGGGCATAATCTTCTGCTTAACTTGAAATGATTTCCTAGAGGTGAGCTTACTGGCTTAGCTTCTTTCATGTTGAACCTTTCAAGCACCCGTTCAACATACCTCTCCTGTGACAGCCATAATTTCTTCGTTTGCCTGTCACGAGTAATCTCCATGCCCAAAATCTGCTTAGCTGGCCCTAAGTCTTTCATATCAAATGACGTTGATAAATCTACTTTCAACTTACAAATCATAGAAACGTCTTGGCCCACTATCAACATATCATCAACATAGAGCAACAAAATTATGAAATTACCTCCAGTAAACCGCTGGATATACACACATGGATCTGCATCAGTTCTCTTGTACCCATGACCCATCATGAATGAGTCAAATTTCTTGTACCATTGCCTTGGCGCTTGCTTAAGCCCGTATAAACTTTTCTTCAACTTGCAAACCATGTTCTCCTTTCCCTCAACTTCGAAACCTTTCGGTTGCTCCATGTATATTTCTTCTTCCAAATCACCATGAAGAAATGCCGTTTTCACATCTAACTGCTCCATCTCAAGATCCATGCTAGCTGCCATGCCCAAAATAACTCTAATAGAAGTCATCTTGACAACTGGTGAGAAGATCTCGTCAAAATCTACTCCTTCCTTCTGCCCAAAACCTTTCACAACCAAGCGAGCCTTGAACTTTGTCAACTGTTCATTCTCATCTCTCTTCAACTTAAACACCCATTTATTTTTGAGTGCTTTTCTGCCTTTAGGAAGCTCCACCAACTCATAGGTGCCATTCTTCAATAAGGACTCCATCTCAGACTTCATTGCCAACATCCACTTATCACTGTCTGCATGAGTCTTTGCCTCCTCAAAGCATTCAGGCTCTCCATCATTTGTCAACAGAATGTATCTGGAATATGGATCATCTCCATCACTAGTGACCAAAATATACTGTGAAGAAGGATACTTGGTACTTGGCTTTGGCACTCTGTTGGATCTTCGAACCGGTACTTGGGCATTTTCTAGCTGCTCCCCCTGAATAGGCTCCCCCTGATCATGATCCACCTGATCATTATCTTCAGGTTCTGCTGCTTCTGCTTCTACTTCTGTCATATCAGGAACATCTTCATTTACCATATCTTGAGTTTTGTCACTAGGTTCTTGTAGAAGCGGTGATGAATCGTAAATGAGGCGGTCTGCATTTTCTACTTCCTTTTTGTCAAAATTTGCAATGGTTTGACCTTCATGGAACACCACATCTCTGCTTCTGAATAATTTCTTGGTCTTTGGATTCCACAACCGGTAGCCCATCTCTTCATTGCCATACCCAAGAAAGATGCATGGCATGGCCTTGTCATCTAGCTTTGACCTTTGTTCCTTTGGCACATGTGCAAATGCTTTGCACCCAAACACCCTCAAGTGGGAATATGAAGCACTTTTACCGGTCCACACGCCTTCGGGATTCTCCAAGTCCAAGGGTACACATGGTGTTCGGTTGATAAGGTAACATGCGGTTGTCACTGCTTCGCCCCAAAACTCTTTTGCCAGGTTGGCAGTCTTTAGCATGCTTCTCACTTTTCTAAAATGGTGCGGTTCATTCTCTGCTACACCATTATGCTGTGGAGTGCCAGGAATTGTCTTCTTGTGTTTGATGCCATGCATGCTCTGAACAATAATCTCTGAACTCATTCGAAGTATACTCTCCGCCATTATCACTACGGAGACATTTGAGGGTTCTTCCTGTCTCCCTCTCCACCATGGCATGGAACTCCTTAAAGGTTTGGAACACCTGGTCTTTTGATTTCAACAAATAAACCCAAACCTTTCGTGAAGCATCATCAATATAAGTAACAAAATATTTATTATGACCTAGTGATTCAACTTCCATGGGACCACATACATCAGAGTGTACTAGGTCTAATATATTTTCTTTCCTTGTAAATGTTCTTGTGAAACTAACTTTATGTTGCTTACCAAATAAACAATAATCACAAGGGTCAAGTGAGGTACCTTTGGCATAGGGAATTAGAGACTTCTTTGCCAAAACTTGCAATCCCTTCTCACTCATATGGCCTAGCCGCTTGTGCCATAGACTTGGAGAAGAATCGTCTACAACATTCAACTCTCCTTTGCATATCTTGCCATATGTCTTGTAGAGAGTGCAACACATCTTCCCTCTAGCAACCACCAATGATCCCTTGGTAAGCCTCCATTTTTGATCACCTCCATGATGATGAAACCCTTGTCGGTCAAGCACACCGGTTGACATCAAATTGAGACGTAGACCCGGAACATGTCTAACATCTTTCAACATAAGCTTGTTGCCCAAATCGGTCTCAAAACAAATATCTCCAATTCCTGAAATCTTAGAGTAGCCATCGTTGCCCATCTTCACAATCCCAAAGTCACCACCTTTGTATGTAGTGAAGTACTCCAAGTGTGGAGTGGCATGGAAAGAGGCTCCGGAATCAACGACCCATGCAACACCGGGACAATCATCAACATGTAGACATTCACCTTCAAGACAAAGGAACTCACACCCATCATGAGACACGGAAGCTGCAGTATTTTTCGTGTCGTCAGTCGGTTGATGAGTATTGCCATCTCGACCCTCCTTTGGATCTTTTCAACTGTTGCAATTCTTCTTCATGTGGCCAAAAATACCACAATGATGGCATTTTCCATTGAATCTTGTCCTCGATCTGCTCACACTCCTTCCATGGCCTTTGGGACCTCTGCTTTTGCTTCTTCCTCTATTCTCCGTCACAAAGACTTGGCTATTGTCTGAGCTTGAAGATTTTCTTCTGGTTTCTTCATTCAACATGTTACTTTTAACATTATCCATAGACAATACACCATTTGGAGCAGAATTACTTACAGTTACAACAAAGGTCTCCCAATTGTCCGGCAACGATCCCAATAGCAACAAGGCTTGCAACTCATCATCAATCTTCATGTCCATCGTGGTCAATTGATTGATTGTACTTTGGAAGTTGTTGAGGTGCTCAGTCACTCTAACACCATCTTTATACTTCATGTTTACGAGCTCCTTGATTAGAAATGCTTTCTTGGCAGCGGTCTTTTTCTCAAACAAGGACTCCAGCTTCAACCATAATTCATGTGCGTTGGTTTCATTTGAGACATGGTGGAATACACTATCATCCACCCATTCGCGGATATGACCGATGGCTTTGCGATTCATCTTCGTCCAATTTGCATCCGATGTCCCTTCTGGCTTGGCCTCCACTCCTTCAATTGGCTCATGCAAATCTTTGCAATAGAGAATATCCTCCATTCTCGGCTTCCATGTAATCCAATTTGAGTGGTTGAGTCGGATCATGGTACTCCTTGAACCTTCCATTCTAACGCCCCCCACGAACCAAGGGCTCTGATACCACTGTTGGGAAAATTAATAGAATGGAAATAATAACTCAAACCACAATAGGAATATGCAAAGAAATAAAGAGAGTAATGGAAAGAGAACACCAGATATAACGTGGTTCGGCGGGCCTACGTCCACGGGCAGCAACAACAAGAACTTCCACTATGATAAGGTGGGTACAAGAGATACACAACTTCAAGAATACTACTTGAAGGAAACTCTCTCTCTCTCACACTTGTTTTGCTACCTAACAACTACAACACTCTCAACTTAGAGCGGACACTCTTCACTCTCTATTTGGATGAAGATGAGATTGACCCGCCACCAACATTAAGATAAGTTGTTTTCACCAGTTCGGACACCGTGTTGGATCATATTTCATATACATATTTGTGCCCTAAAACATGAAAATTACTTGTTCTAAAGTCTAATTTAATGTTGACTAATCAAATTCCATATTTTGTAGAAAATCTTAACAAGAGGAGAAAAAAGTGAAATTTCGGCAAATTTTCCGTGCACCACCACTCATGGTGGTGACATGTATTTTCCGGCCACATTTATGGAGAAGCAAGGAGGATGAGTACCATAACACCTATTAATTCCATTACATCCATTCACCATCATTCTATCTCAATCAAATTCCAACGCTTTCGGTTCCAATTCAACCAAACACTCTATTACCCAAGAGTCCATCATCATCAACACTCAAATATCTATCATGTTTTAGGTTTAATGATCATCCCTCAGTCATCATTTCCTACTCCAACCTACACCATCACTCCCATACCATTTTCCCTTGATTTTGGGATCTATTACCACTTTTCTACTCCACCTCCATGCTCCTTGCAAGTTGTGAGCTGCTCTCTTTTGCTTCACAACACAATTTTCACACTCTCTCTCCATCTATTAAAGCACCCATTCTCTCAAGGAAGAGACATCACCCACACTAGCCACTACATCATTTTCTCTCTCTTTTCTCTACACAATCTACCACCATCTCCTCCACAAAACCTCCATCTCCACCACTTCATTTCCCAACTACATCCCTACTCATAACATCTCACATATACCAAGCATAATCATCATCTCAAGTCTTGAAGAAGGAGTTCAAGGAAGAAGCTAGAGCACAAGAGGAGCCACCACGTCATCTTTATGACAAAGTTTCCATGATCAACCACTTCATCATCCTTCACTCATGATCATCCCTAGTCATTTCTAAACTCTATCTTTTGATAGCTTAATGTTTTCCATTATATTGATGCTAGTTTATGTAGATATGTGTGAGTAGTCTATTGTTGGGGCTAAGGTTGAAAGCCCCAGCCAAACTTGTATTGAATTGATGTTTGACCACCACCCCTAGCACAGGGCAAGAGCAGCAGGCAAACCCTCCTGCTGCCAGCGAGCCCCAATGCTACCACGCCGTCTCCACGCATCAAAATTGCACCTCGCAGAATCCCTACGCCGCTGCATCGCCTTGACATGCCGCAAACAGCCCCTGCATCAAGTTGACGACCTCAAACAAGTCCAAAGCCGAGACCTAGACAGATCCCTTCAGAGATCGGCACAGCCACATTCAGATCTGATCAGCCACAGCCCAAAAAGCAGGGTCGTTGACATTAGAATCCATTACCGAAATTTGAGTTCCGTCGCTATACCTCTGCTGTCTTCGCCCTCGATTCGATAGAGACAGATCAAAATCGGTTTTCCCAAACCGGAAACGACAACCCATCCTCCCTCCCAGAGCCACACCGCTAGCCTTGAGACCCCTCCATAACTCATAAACACCATCCTCTCTCGAACCGGAACACAGCGGCAGAAAAGCCAGAGGCGTTCGGCCGGGAGAAAGCACGCTCACTGTCGGTTTTTTTCCCTCCTTCGCGTGTGGGGCGAGTTCGTCTAAACAAAAACCCTCATTTATGTTGTCTCAAAATGCTATCAATTTGAGTGTGCTTGTAGGTTTTGTATTATTTGAGTCCTCATCCACCAAACACCATATTGATCAAGTGTAAAAATTTTGAGTCGAACAGTTGAATCAATAGTTTCTCCACAATGGTAGAACTATGAAATTGTCATTGGATGGTCAAACAAATTAACAATTACAAAATTTTATACATGTGATATTTTATATTAGATAATAAATTGACCAATCATAACTTAAAAAAAAAAGAAATAAACGTGGGAGTAAAGCGATTTGTTTTAAAAATTTAATGCCATTGATTTTGAAATTCTAAATTAGGCACGTTTACTTACTTGGAATGGAATGGAATGTAATGGAATGATTACGGAGTAAACACACCCCTGTGTTTACTAACACTTAAAGGAATCAGAATGATTCCAAGTAAAAGAATTCCTATGTTTACTAACATATGAAGGAATCGGAATTGGTGTAGGTCCCACCTATTTATCAGGAATCGATTCCTGAATACTCAGGAATTTGATTACGAAGGAGGGAGATGGGTTTAGGAATCATTCCTCCAGAATCAATACTGATTCCTTTCTTCTCCCATTCCACTTGTCTCCGATTCATGATTATTTTCCATTCCAAGTAAGTAAACGTGCCATATATGGTTTCCCACTCCAATTAATTACAATTTATTTAAGAAAAAATTAAATTAGATGGTTTCTAACTTTATTATGGTTTTAAATGAGAATGTATGTGTAGATATTTATTGTGTTTATAATTATAGAATCATATAAGGAAGATATGATTATTATTATTTTTCTTCTAATATATAGATGTCTATTTTGGTCATTGAATTTACTTATAAAATCTGATTTGAAATATAAAATAATAGGAATGTGTATTAAATAGTTTGGGATGTGTATTTAAAATTTCTCTTTATGTAAAAAAAAATCATCAAAAGAGAAGAACACATATGCACCGATCATAAGTATATTTTGAAGATTTATATTATCAATCAAGTCATAGGAAAATGTCCCGATAATCTAATTGTATCACATTTGTTCCTCCTAAGTTGTACTTAAATATTATCAATTAAGTCATAGGAAAAATGTATCACCGTTGCAAGAGATTGAACTGAATAATATGTTCTTCTGGGTGCGTATTTCGAACATGTCGCCGACATATGAGAAGAAAGACACTATTATCAATGTTTCTTCAGTTGTAGGGAAGTATCTTGGTATTGACCAGACACTTTTTGATTCAACTGGTGAAATTAGGGTTACGGTTTCTCATGCTATTTCAAAACCCTTTTTCCTGAAAAAAAAAATCTATCAAGTTTGCACAAGGAGTTAAACATGAGGTTCTTTTATTTTTCGAGAATCTTGTTTGGAAATGCAAGAGCTACAATCTTGTATTCCATGACAATGATGTTTGTCCTGTAGCCCATGGGCAGAAAGCTGCTGAAAAACCGATGGCAAGAAAGCTAGAGTTACCAAGTTTGTTTCTAGGGTTACAAGGTAATCAATTCTGGGGATGGCACTTTTCAGTTTCAAGGGATACCTACTCCTATTCTACCACTAGTGGGATGATCGCTGTTTGGTGGTCCTGAACCAAACAAAGTGAGAAAGCCTATTGTAATTAAGAGTGCAACTCTGCAACCAACTAGTACTGATAACTCATTAGCTTTAGTTACTATTGAGACTAAGCAACAATCGAAGATGTTCCTACCTTACCTCCCCAAAAAAGATTCAGTTTCTCATGTCTGACCTACTTGAAGGAAAGACTAGTCTAGTTGTTCCTACCAAGAAGGAGAAAGTGCCGGAATTCACATCTAAATTCACTATCAAATCCCTGGGACTTGTGAAAACACCAGAAGGCATGTTATTGCTAGCATAGGGGATGATGCCTCGTTCTGGGCAAGTTGAGCAGTCAACTGCCTAGAAGGGTAGGCCTTTGGGCTCAAAAAACAAAAACCCCTCTAAAGCAAAGAAAGTGTTTACTGAGGAAGTCTTGAGCATGCTGTACTCTAGAAAGCCTTCAAGTTCTAGCTTGAATGGAATGGAAAAAGTGTAGGTTAGTGTGGTGCTATTCCTATTTGCTATATCTTGGTTTACTTCATAGATATAGGCTTGCTTGAATAAGTGCGCGTTGTGTTCGAATATAGGTGGTTTATCCCTATATATCACAATAGTTCTCCTATTACAACTTCTTGATCTGTCTAGTTAGAAGGTAGTAGAATGATATGTCATGACCATCTTGGCATGAATTTAAATAAAATCCACATTTTCTTAAAAAAAATAGTTTTTTGGTTTCTTGGCAGTAGTTTTTAATTAATAACAATCGTTGTTTAGATGTAGAAATATTTTTTTTTTTGGATAGGTTGCAGTAATATTTTCATAAATGATAAAAATTAAAAACATTGTGGTATTTTTATATATATGTAAAAGCAAATTGACAATTGGAATTAGTCTACTCATTTCATTTCATAGCCCCTTTATATAGGGATGAAATTACAATGGAAATATCGATTAACATCAATTACAATAATGATAGTAAATACTGATTGTGATGTGATTGCAATTCCTTGATTCCCTTTTCGTCTGTTTCTTTGACGAAAGTACATAATGTGTTTTTCCTTTAACACTCCCCCTTGTGCCAAGTCAAAGACAAAATGGTGCATGAATTGTTGCCTCACTAAAAGCATTGCCAAGTAACAATAAAACTGTGGGACAACAAATACACCTTGGTCGAAGGAAAAGAGCACAACGCACCTTTTACATTTGAGGATGACATGTGTGTGGTAGACTCCCCCTGACGTCTACACCTCCCCATAATTCTTACATTAATCAAGGGAGCTTGGAAAGTCTTCGCATTCCTATGTTTTTCACATGTTTCTCAAATCTGGCCTTAGGAAATGATTTGGTGAAAAAATCTGCCACATTCTCCTCAGACCTTACTTGATTCACTTGAATCTTGAGGAGGGCTTGTTGTTGCTGATCGTAGAAAAACTTTGGCGATATGTGTTTTGTATTATCACCCTTGATATATCCTCGCTTCATTTGTTCGATGCAAGCTGCATTATCTTCATAAATGCAAGTAGGCTCTTCAGTGGTAGAACTCAAACCACTAGTCCCTCGAATATGTGTAATGATAGCTCTTAACCATACACACTCATGAACCGCCTCATGTAGAGCAATGATCTCTGAGTGGTTCGAGGAGGTAGCCACAAGGGTTTTCTTAGTTGATCTCAAAGATATCGATGTGTTCCCAATGGTAAATACATAACCAGTTTGGGAACGACCTTTATGTGGGTCAGAGAGGTACCCAACATCAGCAAAACTAACCAAAACGTCATTTGGCGTTTCGGTATAGTGAGTGGCGCTTTTGCCATCAACATTTCCTTCAGAGATTGCAATTCCATCTGCGGTCCCTCTTGTCTCTCTGTACGAAAAGAACAGTCCCAAGTCAATGGTTCCTTTAGGTATCGAAAAATGTTCTTGATACCATTCCAGTGATGTTGCGTTGGCGCTGAGCTAAATCTAGCTAACAAGTTCACTAAGAATGCAATGTCTGGTCGAGTACATCGGGCTAAGTACAATAATGCGCCAATTGCACTTAGATAGGGAATTTCATTTCCCAACACCTCTTCGTCATCTCCTTTCGTCGAAATGGATCTTTCCTTGCATTCAAGCTTCGACCGATCATGGGAGTGGTAGCAGGGTGCGCTTTGTCCATGTTAAATCGCCTGAGCATCTTTTGGACATACACAGACTAGTGGATTAGTATTCCAGAAACTCGGTGTTCTAGTTCAAGGCCTAGACAGAATCGAGTTTTCCTAAGATCCTTCATCTCAAATTTAGATTTCAAGTAGCTCGCGGTTTCTCTTATTTCATCAAGAGTACCTATTATATTCATATCATCGACATATACAGCTACAATTGTGAATCCGGAACTTGTTTTCTTTATGAATACGCATGGGCACAATTCATCATTCTTATATCCCTTCCCAATCAAGTAGTCACTTAGACGAGTATACCAAATCCGCCCGGATTGATTTAATACGTAAAGTAAGCATTTCAACCTAATTACAAATGCACTCCATGGTTTAGAGGCACTCCGTGGTTTAGAGTCACTTGACTTGGGTAATGTAAGGCCATCAGACATTTTTATATATATCTCTAAATCAAGATCCCCATAGAGATATGCAGTAACCACATCCATGAGCTGCATTTCTAGTGCTTCAGAAACTACCAAGCTAACTAAGTAGCGGAACATTATAACGTCCATTACGGAAGAGTATGTCTCCTCATAGTCAATTCCAGGGCGTTGTGAGAAACCGTGCATCACAAGGCGAGCCTTGTACCTCGGGACTTCGTTCTTCTCATTGCGCTTTCTGACAAAGACCCATTTATGTCCTATAGGCTTTACATTTGGTGGGGTTAGCACTACTAGACCAAATACATGTCTCTTTGCCAAAGAATCTAGTTAGGCCTGGATTGCTTCTTTCCATTTAGGCCAATCTACTCTTTGTTGCCATTCTACAACAAAGTGTGGTTCGATATCATCGTGCTCTATGATTTCTTGAGCAACACTAGTGTATGCAAATACATCATCAATGTGTATGGAAGATCTTTTTATCAACTCATACGCACTCTTATAATCCATTGAGATTTCTTTGTTCGCTGGAATTATTTCAAACATCGGAGCGTCCTCCAGTATTGATTCATGGGCATAACTATAATCAGAGACAATCTCATGAGAGGGATTCTCTATATTGATGATTAATTGATCGGTTTGTGCCTTACTCGCCCTCTTCTTCCTTTAGTGAGTGTCAATCGAACCAAGTGGCCTCCCCCTCTTCCTTTGGGGAGCCATGGCCTCAACCACACCTCTACTAAGTGTGGTTGCAGTGCCTCTATCTGCTGCACCGTGCCCCTTGTTGGGGACTTCTAACCTTGCAGGCACATTTGCAGCTGGTATATGTGATCTCGTCATTTTGCGATATCAGTAAACGCATCAGGCATCGAATCTGCTACGTTCTGAAGATTGATTATTCTTTTCACTTCACTTTCACATTGTGAAATGTGGGTATCAAAATGAGACAGAGTGGGGACAAACCACGACAATTCCTGTCGTTCCCCTAGAAAATCATTTTTCCTATCTCCCCCTAACGACGGGAAGACTGTCTCATCAAAGTGATAATCCGCAAATCTAGCGGTATAGAGATCACCTGTCAAGGGTTCTAAGTAGCGGATAATTATTGGGGATTTGTATCCAACATAAATACTTAATCGTCTCTGAGGACCCATTTTGGTGCGCTGTGGGGGCGCAATAGGCACATATACTGCGCAACCAAATATGCGTAAGTGTGAAATGTCAGGCTCATATCCAGTTACCAACTAATACACAGAAAATGGTTGGCTAGCAGTGGGTCTGAAATGAATAAGTAAAGTTGCGTGCAATATTGCATAACCCCGGCCATATATAGGCAGGTTGGTGCGCATAACTAGTGCCCTAGCCACCATCTATAGCCTTTTGATGGTAGTTTCTGCGAGACCATTTTGTGTATGCACATGGGGTACAGGATGCTCTACATTGATAGGAGCAAAAAAGTGTGACGATATTATTGATTATGTGCCTCATTTTAGCCTTATTTTTCTCTTAGTTTAGTGGTTTGAGTCATTACGTCATTTTTAATTTCGAGAATTCTTTTATGATGCATGTTACAATCTTGTGCCCTTTTATGTGTTTAGGTAATTTTCAGAGTTAGGTTAATAAGTTTGCATGCTAGAATAACGGTGAGAGTTCTTGTGTGTTTGCTTAATTTGCCAAGAGTAATTGTTATTTGTTAAGACGCTGAGTTAAACAAGTAGTAATTAGTTCTAACGAGTGGTAAAAATCATGCTTGAATGATTAAATGATTCTGGAAATTATGTGTTAAATTCAATGTGTAATGGTTAATTTGCACGTGTGAGTTGATTCGAGGGTTAGATAATACTACTAGTTAAGAGAATTACGCTAAGTGTTTTCGAAAATTAGTAGTATTAGGCTTGGTAAGGACTTTTCCGATCAAGTCTACATTAGAACGAATCAGATAAATAAATTGATCCGCTGAGGCTTTTCATTTGAGCTCTTATCTAGGCATTTAAGATGGGCACATTTTTGTAGCATGTTGAAATGGATTTTCTGTTTTTACACTTAGTAATTTCCGAGTGGTATTGGTCTAGGTTAGGGAAGTCGATCATTGTATATAGTTTTATTTGTTTTATTTTTATTCTAAGTAGATTAGAAACCAAATTCAAAAACCCCCATTTTATTCTTTTATTTGTTAATTGACCTTTTTGTGTAGGTGTATCCTACAGTCCCCGGACTGAACGATCCCTGCTTATCCTATACTGACAACTACATTTTGCAGGGTTAAATTGTGAGGCTATTTCAGCCGCATCAATTTTTGGCACCGTTGCCGGGGAATGTTAAAATCCCTTGCACTTAAAGTGTCATCGATTTTGTTTTATATAGAATGCATGCTAAAGTTTTGTTCTACACTTGTGGATGGTGATAAATTGCTATTTCAGTTAGGCTAAGCTTTAATTGTGATTTAGTTTAAGTTTTATGAGTGTTACAAAATTAAGCATGTCTTTTATCATTGTTGTACAATTTGTAGAAGTTTTTTTTTCTTTTAACCATATTGTAAATTGAATGTGTTTCACTTAGATTTTTATACTTAGGTTATGAATTTAGCTAAATACTTAATTGTTGTAAGTGTGTAAAATCGTATGAGTAGGCAAGGCCCCTTTTGTTAATATTGACCTAAACCCTTCATTAGTACCTTGCTAAGGTCTCTTGAGGTTGAGGGCGGGTTTAGGTCTCTTGAGGTTGAGGGCGGCCTTTATTAGCACTTGGAGAATGGTATAACATATAAGTTAATTTCCCAGTTGAGTAAGGGGCACATACGGATGATGTCTTAGGTTGAGACCCTGGGTGATGGGTTCAATTGGATCTCAGAGATACTATAGAATGAGCCTAAACCACTATGTGGGAGTAGCCGATAGGGGTCTAAACCTCAATGAGGGAGTAGCCTCCGTAGTATCACTAAAATGAGTCCTCCCTCTCACTTACCTCTTAATCTGGCCATTCTACCTTCTGAAACAAAGGAAAGAGACTTATGTCTGGGTGACTATCCCTATATCATATCTCACCAATAGTAGTGGTTTCTATTGGGCTCGACTTACAACTTGGAATCAATTGAGATATTAACTATGTTTATAATAAAATAAAATAAAAATGATGTGTGACCTGCTTAAGGTATATTGGATTAAACATGACTTTGTTGAGGGTAGCTGTTCTATATTCCCATTGCACAAACGAGGTCCTCTGTTCCAGTACCTAAGTATGTAAATGTAAAAGTAACTTAGAAAGTAGGAAAGACATAATGTTTGTATTTCGATCCTTGTACATGTTACTGACACTTGATTTGGTCTTAAAGGTCCATGAATGTCCACTGTCTCTGATAAGACTAAGGAGCTCTTTGAAAAATTGGAACGTGCTAGGCAAAGGGCAGAACTCACTTTTTCAGACCGCCCTCCTCTAGAAAGGAGGGATTCTCAGGACTCTAGTTATTCAGGTTATAACTCCTCAACTAGATCAACCGAGGAGATCAACAAACCTGACCATTCTGAAGAAGGAGAAGAACAAGTCTTTGAAGAGGAAGAAGAGGAGATCACTGAAGAGGATGTTGCAGACACAGAAGAGGAAGAAGAGGAAGAGCACGCCTGTGTTGAGCAAGTACAGGCACCAATGGCTGAGACTATTAGGCAACTGTCTAATCCTACAGGTGGGGGTGCTGCGCCCTTATGCATTGCCTATCCAGAACCAGGAGAGGGGCTTAATGATGATTTTGAGTTAAAGAGTGGGTTTCTGCATCACCTACCCAAGTTTCATGGGATGAGTAGTGAAGACACCAACAAGCATCTCAAGGAGTTCGAGTTTGTCTGTGGGAGTATGTGCCCTAAAGGAGCTAATATCAATATCTTGAAGATGAAGGCATTTCCCTTTACTTTGGAGGACAAGGCCAAGACTTGGCTATTTGAGCTGCCTGCTGGGACTATCAACACTTGGGATAGGATGAAGGGCAAGTTTCTTAGGAAGTACTTTCCTGCCTCAAAGGTCACTGTTTTGAGGAAGCAGATTAGTGGAATTAAGCAAGGACATGAGGAGAATTTCTGCAATTATTGGGATAGATTTAAGAGCCTTGTAGCATCATGCCCTAACCATGGGATGAGTGAGGGGTCCCTCCTTACCTATTTTTATGAAGGACTTACCGCTAATGAGCGTGGTCTGTTAGATGTTACTGCTGGAGGATCCTTTATGGATAAGACACCTGCTGATGCCAAGGTGCTACTTACTAATCGTGCACTAAACTATCAACAATATGAGGGGGTGCTTTCCTCTCAACGGAGGGTACATAACGTGTCCACTAACTCTGCTCTTGAAGACAAGGTCAACAAGATGTCTACTTTGCTGTCTCAAGTCTTAAACATTAATGGAGGAGGAGCAATGGCTCAAGTGTGTGGGATGTGCTCGACTCAAGGACACCCCACAGATAAATGTCCTCAGCTTGTCTCTCCAGAAGAATGGGAATCTGTTAACGCCCTAGGGTATCAAGGAGGTCAAGGAGGCCCGAGGTACAACCCTTACTCCAATACTTACAATCCTGGGCTCAGAGACCACCCCAACTTTTGTTGGGCCAACAATGATAACATCTTGAGACCACCTCAAGGCCCAGGTCAGAATTCTCAGCGCCCACAGGTTTGTTTTTGAGGCCTCAGGTACCTCAAGCTTTTGGTATTCCCAATTCTGTCCCTCCACCTCCTGTTTCTAATACTTTGAGTGCCCCCAATTATGATGAACTGTTGAAGTCCCTTGCTGCGGGGCAACAACAACTTAACACGGCTACTCAAGCTTTGGTTGTAGGACAGGCACCCATTCAAAGGATATTGCAGAGCTCAAGAATCAAATGGGCCAAGTGGTGGATTTCATGGGCATGGCCGGATTTGAAAGGAAACTACCAAGCAACACAGTGCCTAACCCAAGGAATGAGCACGCCCAAGCCATCATCACTAGGAGTGGGCGCGTACTAGTTGACCTTCCCAGAGCCCACAAGAAGGCCCAAGCGGCCCATAATGAAGAAGAAGACATTGTGGATGTGTCTAAGAAGGATGTTGAGAAGGACCCAGCTACATCAAGGGTGGAAGTTGACTTGCCCCAAGTTGAGGCACCCAAAGGTACAATTCCTAACTCTAGTGGTTTAGTTACGACTAACCCCGTTGTTTCTATACCTTTCCTAAACAGGTTTGCCAAGACGAAGAAAGATAAATCTGATCAAGAGATCTTGGAAATCTTCAAGAAGGTTCAAGTGAACATGCCCTTGATCAAGTGCATCAAACAGGTGCCTAAATACGCCAAGTTCTTGAAGGAGCTATGCACCACAAGGAGGCAGACAAGAGAGAAGGAGGTGGTGAAAATGAGCGAGACGGTATCAGCCGTTATCCAGAGGAAGCTACCCCCAAAGTTGAAGGACCCAGGGAGTTTTTCTGTTCCCTGTATCATTGGTGACACCAGGTTTGAAAATGTGATGTTAGACTTAGGGGCATCCATAAATGTTATGCCTTATATTTGTATGTGTCCCTAGGTCTAGGCCCTCTTAAGAGGGATAATGTTGTCATTCAACTTGCTGATAGGTCTAACAAATACCCTCAAGGGTATGTTGAGGATGTTCTTGTGCAGGTAAACCATCTGATATTCCCTGCGGATTTCTACGTATTGGACATGGAGGAATCGCCCCTAAATACCACTCCATTACTTTTAGGGCGTCCCTTTATGAGGACTGCAAGAACTAAAATCGACGTGTACAAAGGGACTCTCACCATGGAGTTTGATGGTGATGTTATACGCTTCAACATTCTTGAAGCCATGAGGTACCCTGTTTCTGATTTGAAACCTTGCTTTGCTATTGATGTAGTTGATTCACTCGCGCAGGTTTTCTCTGAAGCAATGGTTGAGGATGAATTGGCTCTGACCCTAGAGGAGGGGGTCGGATATGATGCAAATGGGGAACCTATCCCCAAGGTTGAGTGGGACTTAGGAGCCTAGAGTGATCAAGACTGTGGCCTCACTGGAGGCTCAACCTATAAAGAGGTCAATTTCCTATTTGTCAATTCCGGTTTCTACTAATAAAATGCTACCCTCTATTGTTCAGCACCCAAGTTGGAATTGAAGGTACTCCCTGAGCATTTGAAACGCGTACCTAGGAGAAAAGGAGACCCTCCCAGTGATCATATCATCAACGCTGGAGGTAGAGCAAGAAAGAAAGTTGGTGGACGTGTTGAAGAAGCACAAGACTGCCATTGGTTGGACTCTGGCAGATATCAAGGGGATCAGCCCAACCACGTGTGTCCACCGGATCTATTAGAAGATGGCCAAGCCCACAAGAGAAGCCCAAAGACGTCTACATCCGCCCATGATGAAGGTGGTCCAAGACGAGGTGATCAAGTTGCTAGATTGTGGGGTGATCTACCCCATTTCTGATAGTAAGTGGGTCTCTCCAGTGCAAGTGGTGCCCAAGAAGTCTGGGGTGACAGTGGTGAAGAACGAGGAGAATGAGCTAGTGCCCCAGAGATTAGTCACTGGTCATAGGGTATGTATCGACTACCGGAAGCTGAATGCCACAACAAGGAAGGATCATATGCCCTTGCCTTTTATTGACCAGATGTTGAGCTTAGCGGGCCATTCCTACTATTGCTTCTTGGACGGATATAGTGGGTACAACCAGATCTGCATAGCCCACGAGGATCAGGAGAAGACGACCTTCACATGCCCCTTTGGGACCTTTGCTTATAGGCGCATGCCTTCGGCTTATGCAACGCACCAGGTACTTTCCAAAGATGTATGCTTTCCATTTTCTCAGAATACATTGAAAATATTATTGAAGTCTTTATGGACGACTTTAGTGTCTTGGTAAAGATTTTGATACTTGTTTAGAGAATCTAGGATTGATACTTGAGAGGTGTGTAGAAACTAACCTTGTGCTGAATTGGGAGAAGTGTCACTTCATGGTGACACAAGGAATAGTGTTAGGACACATAATATCTAATAGGGGCATTGAGGTAGATAAGGCTAAGGTTGATCTTGTACGTCACTTACCCTCCCCCACAACTGTGAGGGAGGTACGCTCTTTTCTTAGCCATGCAGGATTTTACAGGCGGTTCATCAAAGACTTCTCCAAGGTGGCGAGACCTATGTTTGCCCTATTGCAAAAGGACGTGCCCTTTGTGTTCAATGTGGATTGCAAAAAGGCATTTGAAAAGCTCAAGGAGTTGTTGACCACGGCCCGCATCATATGCCCTTCGGATTGGAGTCTACCCTTCGAGCTTATGTGTGATGCATCGGACTATGCTGTTGGAGCTGTGTTGGGCCAGAGGAAGGATAAAAAGTCCTATGCTATTTACTATGCTTCTCGGACCCTCAACAATGCCCAGCTCAACTACTCCACCACTGAAAAAGAACTCTTGGCTGTAGTCTTTGCTTTAGATAAGTTTTGTTCTTATTTATTGCACTCTAAAGTAATTGTTTACTCTGACCATGCAGCCTTGAGATATCTGATGATCAAGAGGGAGGCCAAGCCCAGATTGATTCGATGGATCCTGTTGCTTCAGGAGTTTGACCTAGAGATCAAGGACAAGAAGGGCAGCGAGAATGTGGTGGCGGACAATTTGAGCAGGATAATACATGAGGAGGACGTCCAGCCCCTATAGGAAACTTTCCCAGATGAGCAGCTCTTTGGGACAGAGGTTAGTGTGCCCTGGTATGCGGATATAGTTAACTATTTAGTCACTATGACATTTCCTGACACACTTTCCAAAGCTAGTAAGGATAAATTGAAGAAAATGGCTAGGCACTTTATTTGGGATGAGCCCTATTTATGGAAACATTGTAGTGACCAAGTCATTAGGAGATGTGTCCCAGAGTCTGAGCATAGGTCAATTCTGTCATTTTGCCATAATGAGGCTTGTGGAGGCCACTTTGGGCCTCGTAGAACAGCCTTGAAGGTCTTAGATTGTGGATTTTATTGGCCTACTATCTTCAAGGATGCAAACTTGTTTTGTATTTCTTGTGATAGATGCCAACGGACTGGTAATCTTGGCCCAAAAGATCAAATGCCCATGAACCCAATAATAAATGTAGAAATTTTTGATGTTTGGGGTATTGACTTTATGGGCCCATTTCCCTCGTCTAATGGTTGTTTATATATACTATTGGCTGTGGACTATGTATCAAAGTGGGTGGAAGAAAAAGCCACCAGGACTAACGATTCAAAAGTGGTTGCAGGTTTCTTGAAACCTAACATATTTTCCAGGTTTGGAGTGCCACGTGTGCTAATCAGTGATGGAGGTTCTCACTTTTGCAACCGTACAATCGAGGCTTTGCTGAAGAAGTATGGGGTAACCCATGAGGTGTCCACGCCCTACCACCCTCAGACCAGTGGCCAAGCAGATGTATCCAACAGGGAGATCAAGAGGATACTTGAGAAGACAGTGAGCCCGACAAAAAAGGATTGGAGCCAGAGATTGGATGATGCGTTGTGGTCCTACAGAACGGCCTACAAGACGCCTATTGGGATGTCTCCCTTTTAGGTTGGCCTACGGAAAGGCATGCCACCTTCCAGTGGAGCTAGAGCACAAGGCTTGGTGGGCTGTCCAGAAGTTCAACATGGATTATGATGAAGCGGGTCTACATAGGAAGCTACAGCTAAATGAGCTTGAGGAGATAAGGAATGAGGCCTACGATGCTTCATGGATCTACAAAGAGAAGAAAAAGGCCTACCATGACAAAATGATTCGCGGAAAAAGCTTCCAAGTGGGCCAGAAAGTTCTGTTATTCCATTCCAGACTTAAGCTATTCCCTGGTAAACTTCGTTCTCGTTGGGTTGGCCCATTTATAGTTACAAATATGTTTGCTCATGGTGCTGTAGAGATCAAGAGTGAGAAGACGGGGAAGGAGTTCAAGGTAAATGGGCATCGTCTCAAGCCCTACTATAAGTCCTTGGTGGGGCACACATTGGAAGAGATACCCCTCCAGGAGGCACCCCATGATGTGTGAACAAGGAGAAGAGTCCAGGCTGAAGGACTATAAATATTAAGCGTTGCATGGGAGGTAACCCATTTCAATCGAGGCTGTGGAGGAGCCATCAACGAGAGTTTGACATTTCTATCCCTTCACTTGCTTAGGTTGAATTGTACTTGTGTCTTTGTTTGTTTATTTTACCCTTCCCTTATTTTCGTAGCCCCCCCATATTTAGGGTCTATATACCATATTTTTTTGCCTACATTGAGGACAATGTAGATTCTAAGTGTGGGGTGGGTTTACACCTTTATTTCAGAATATTTTCAGTTTAAAAAAAAAAATCATTGGTTTTATAGTCTTTTTGTTTTTTTGAGTCTTAGGAAGCTCCTAACGTCTAGGATGAACATGTCTCTGAATTCATGGCTGAAGGTTTTCACAATCAAAATAGGACTTAATTGAATTCTGTGGTTAATCAACGTTGTGATACTTGTATGAATATTTGAGATAGGATTGTAACTTGATTCATTAAGCATGCTAGGATTAAGTCTAATTCATTTGACCCTAAGTGAGCTGTTGAGCTAAAATACTTTCTTTTCGAGTGCTTATTGATAAATTCATAATTCCATGGCTGTATTTGCAAAACCTCATCATTCTTTGAAAATCCAATGATCATGTGCCATAGATTTTAATGGACTAGAGAGTACTAGAACTCGGCTGTTGTGACTGTCAAAACTTGTATGCCATAATATGCACTGATTCTGGATAGGATAGAAGGCATTAGGGTAACCACCATAGCCAAACAAGCATGTTTCCCCAATTGTGCCAGTCGTGGGGCTCCTTAGAATGAACCCCTTAGAGCCTACATTGAAAACCTTTGTTTCATCACCCTCACTACCCTACCATGAGCTTAGTACAGGATATCTCTACCCTTGTCTTAGGGACTTAGTAGAGCATGACATAGTATGTAGGGGTGACGATGAAAGACAAGTGTGAGGGGGGGGGGGGGAAAATCCAAGAAAAAAAAGAAGAGAAAGAAAAAAAAATTGCCGTAAAAAAAAGAAAAAGAAAATGAAAATGAAAAAGAAAGAAAGAAAAACGGCAAAAGAAAACTCTTGGGAAATTGTTGAAGTGTGGTTTTGGACTTTCAAATTTGTAGAAGGCTCAAAGTTGAAAATTATGCCTTTGTCCATTCCCATGTTGGTTAGAGTGAAGGTTTGGCCCAAAACAATGATATTTGGTCTACAAAAATGGACATAAGGTGGTCCTTACATGCTCTACTAGGTCCTTAGGATTTTTGTATCCTTAATCTTCATTTCGAAAACCCTAGCTTAGCCCCATTACAACCTGTTTTAAGTGCTTACTTGATCCTTGAGATGGGCAGTCTTTGGTTAGTGGAGTCAGGTACGCAGTCGAGCTTATGGTTTAGGTCCATTTGTGCACTTAGTCATTTCTTAAGGTCTTTAATAATTCTTCACAAAATGTGTTTATTGATGAAATATGCAAGCTGTTTGTTGCCTTACAATTTATTTTCTTGCATATACTTGAGAGTAAAGCTTTTAAGCATAGCCATTTCTGAGAGAAAAATCGAGAGTATGCCCTGTGAGTTTGGATTGGACTTGTTCGAAACATGCTATCATTCACTGTTTAACTTAAGTTCTCCATATCTTGCTTAGTCATATGAATGTCACAGGTTTATTAACCATATCTTGCTTAGTCATATGAATTATCCTAGCCAGATCAAGATTCCTAACTGTCGATTGTTTTTGCGGTCTTTACATTTTAATTCTCTTTATTTGCTCTGGAAAATTTTGATATTCTCCTGCTTGTTGTAGAGAACCTTGCCTGGTGGAACTCTTGGAAACAGCAATGATGGAGTCATAAAATAAAGTATTTAAGACATTTGACCAAGCAATGAAGAAGAGAAATAAAGGAGAAAGACGTTTTCAGCTGGAGAATAAAGGAGAAAGACGTTTTTTAGTTGGGGAATAAAGGAGAAAGATGTTTCAACTGGAAAATAAATAAGAGAAAGATGTTTCAATTGGAAAATAAATAAGAGAAAGATGTTTCAGCTTGTTAAAAGACCCCATTATGAGAGGAATTAAGGTCATAAAGAAGACGTTTCTGTTGGGAAATTAAAGGAATTATGATGCGATCCCATCCGTCCAATGATGAAGGGTATGATCAACAAAAGCCAACCAATGCTCCCCTATAAATAGGCAACGTCCAGACCAGAATTAGCATCACTTCCCAGCCAAGATAATTCATTGCCTATCACTTCCCAGCCAAGATCACTTCCTGGCCAAAAAAACTTTTCCGAGATTCTGCCCAATTCACTCCTTAAACTTCCATCTCCTATAAGACCGTGACCACCATCCATCCATCAATCTACAAAGCTCTAAGGCGCTGAGTCAAGGACGCTCCACTACTATAGCAGAGACAAGTTCATCACCTTGTTGCTAAGCGGCTGAGGAAAGCTTCAAAGTGTAACTATGACCCTACTTATAATTTTTGTTTCGGTTTTGTGTGTTTCAATTTGCGAGTTGTGTAATTGGAGACATGAAATTTTCAGAATATTTTTATTAATATCTTTGAGATTTTTAGTTTATTATTAAGTTAATTTCGAGAATTCTTTTATGATGCATGTTACAATCTTGTGCCCTTTTACGTGTTTAAGTAATTTTCAGAGTTAGGTTAATAAGTTTGCATGCTAGAATAACGGTGAGAGTTCTTGTGTGTTTGCTTAATTTGCCAAGAGTAATTGTTATTTGTTAAGATGCTGAGTTAAACAAGTAGTAATTAGTTCTAACGAGTGGTAAAAATCATGCTTTAATGATTAAAAGATTCTGGAAATTATGTGTTAAATTCTATGTGTAATGGTTAATTTACACGTGTGAGTTGATTCGAGGGTTAGATAATACTACTAGTTAAGAGAATTACGCTAAGTGTTTTCGAAAATTAGTAGTATTAGGCTTGGTAAGGACTTTTCCCATCCAAGCCTACATTAGAACGAATCAGATAAATGGACTGATCCGCTGAGGCTTTTCATTTGAGCTCTTATCTAGGCATTTAAGATGGGCACATTTTTGTAGCATGTTGAAATGGATTTTCTGTTTTTACACTTAGTAATTTCCGAGTGGTATTGGTCTAGGTTAGGGAAGTCGATCATTGTATATAGTTTTATTTGTTTTGTTTTTATTTTAAGTAGATTAGAAACCAAATTCAAAAACCCCCATTTTATTCTTTTATTTGTTAATTGACCTTTTTGTGTAGGTGTACCCTACAATCCCAGGACTGAATGATCCCTACTTATCCTATACTGACAACTACATTTTGCAGGGTTAGATTGTGAGGCTATTTCAGCCGCATCATACATCGATCCCAATAGACATGTAATAATCATCAAATGCTTTTGATGTAAACTCTCCAGCGTTATCAAGCCTTATAGACTTGATAGGGTGATCAGGGTGGTGAGCCCTTAAACGTATAATCTATGCTAGGAGTTTTGCAATTGCAGCATTTCTTGTGGACAATAAAGTGACATGTGGCTAGCGTGTCGAAGCATCCACCAGAACCATAAAGTACTTGAATGGTTCGCATTATGGATGGATAGGTCCACAAATATCTCCTTGTATCATTTGTAAGAATGAAATGTTTTGTTTTGTGTTTTTAGCATAGGAAGGTCTCGATCCTGTTTTTGCTAAAGAGCAGGCTTTGCAAAATGAGTGATATGTCTTTGAAATAGTCAATAAGGCATAATGTGAGGGAGGTAGTGTTTCTGGTACTTCAGAAGGCAATGACTGCATTTGAGCAGTACTAGGACCGACACCTTGCAATGTAGCTGATTTTTGTCCCATTTTATTTTTCACTCAAAAAAAGGGATGTTCGTGTGAGTTCTTTAAAATACGGATCATCATGTCACGACTTGGATGCCCTACGCGGTCATGCCAAAGCCTATATGAGTTAGTGTCCCACGTTTCATTGTTGGTGATAGCATAGGATTCAATGATCCGAATAGTAGTGAGGTACAGTCTACTAGATTGACTCATAAGTTTCTCTAACATGCGTTTCCTTCCACATTCATTAGAGGTAATATAAAGGTATTCAGTTCCATTCTCATAGTGTGTTTCTACATGATAACTGTTGGCACGAATATCTTTGAAACTTAATAAGCCTCGATTAGCTCTTGGTGCATAGAGCGTTTGTGACTTGAAATGTTGTGCCATTAGGTAACAAAAATTTGGCAGTTCCTCTCCCTTTTATTACTTGTGATGATCTAATCATCGTAGTCACAGAGGAATTGTTTCAATGGTCTCGAGAGCAGTCTGGTGCAACTGAACACGGGTTGTATCAGTCTGCTACTATCACTATCAGTCTCACTTATCTGCAAAATAGACGAAGGTCAGAGGGAAAACCGGGTGTGCCGGCCTTCAACGCTCCGATGCCTAAGTCAGTATTGGGTATGATAGTGCTAATGGAAAGTGATAGTAAACAGTTACCTCTTTAGGTTGTTGGAGATGACCTTAATGTAGTAGGTTTGTGGGAGCTTGGTTTCGTTTCTTTCTGTATGTGACGCTCGGGATCCCGATATCTCCCAAGGGGTATCGGAACCCTCGGCTACGGAGCTGATCTCGCTGGTATATTGGCGGTACGAGTCTTGCGCATCGGATACTTGTGCATAGGAGGTATGTATATACCAACAAGTCCCCCAAGTCCCCCGTCAAGAGTTCTCTTAGGTGGGGAGTTTGTCGTTGGTGAAAGGATCGGAAGTACAAGGCGAGTTTATGCCACGTGGCTTCCGTACAACCACTACCCCCAGTCCCCCAAGTCCCACTGAAGAGGAGTCTTGGCTGGGGTGACTAGGTCGTGTTGGCATTCAATGTTGTGTCGCTATCGTGAATCAGTGGTTGGGGTTACATGCATCTTTTAGCACATAGGCTATGCCCTGGTGACACGTGTGGTGATCCTATTTGCTTTCATGTGCAGGAAGATGGGTGTATTGGAGTCCGTAACGTGTAATAATGGCGTAGTGGTGAGGAGCCAAGGCGACGGTGCATGACCTCTGTAATACACAGGGATGTAAGACACGTGGTAAAATCTGGGGTCGTCATCCTTACAGGTCCAGGTGTTCTCGAGGTCCTTATAAAAGGACAGAGGAGAGATGTGGAGATGGTTACTGTTCCTCAGTTCATGTTGGAGCTTGAGATAGGAACTGGGTGAGATTGGGGCCATAATGTGGAGAGCTCTTAGCTGGTCGTGAAGTGGTCATCGTTGTCTTTGTGTTTCGATCGGAGGAGTGAATATGTACGTCGTCTCTGGACCTTTCTGGGATTATCTGAGGGTATTGGTGTGCATGGGTCTTGTGACGGGTCGAAATCCGGGAATGTGATTAACCTATAGTTTCTAAGTTGGAGGCGTTGAGTGTCGGTCAGCCGAGCCTCACGTGGTTGCTCCAGATAGGGTTTGAAGGTTTGAAATTTTGCGGGAGAGTCTTGAGGAAGGCGATATAAAAAGATAACGACTAACTAGTTATTTGTACGAAGTATGGCACGTGAGAACCGCAGTCGCGGTAGGCGAGAGGGTTCCTCTCATAGAGGGGAAATGACCTCTTGTGGTGGAGGGGATGGAGCCTCTCGCAAACTTAGTGGAGGTGGTCCCCACGAGGGCGTCGCTGGTGGTTCCTGGAGAGGTGGTACGGGTGCTTCCCTAGCAGGTGGTGGGGGAGCTCCTTGTGGGAGTATCGGGGGGAGTTCTCGAGGAAGCGGCGAGGGTTCATCTCGCGAAGTCCCGAGTCAGGTTGAGCAACCCGTGGTGGCTTATGTGCCTGAAGTGGAGGGTGCTGAAGTATTGGAGATCTCGTGTTCGCCACGAGGGCGGTTGCTCCTTAGCTATACACCCATTGATCAACCGGGTCCGAGTATGACGGAGGAGCAGATCACCGAGATGAGAACCACCTGGGCGATTCCGGACAACGTTTTGTTGCGCCCCTTGAGGGATGGTGAAATGTTCAGCCACTCCCAGTTAGGGTGGGCGTGCTTTTACGAATATCAGCTCAAGTGTGGGTTGAGCTTCTCGATACAGGAGGAGTTGCAGTATCTGCTATCTTGACTGAACATAGCAGTGGGGCAGCTGTCACCCAATGCGTTGAGGCAGATGATAGGGGTGTTACTGCTATGGAAGCTTAGCAGGTTGTTGTGTCCCAGTATCGACGAGTTAAATTCCATGTTGAAGATGCAGTACTCCACTAAAGCCGACAATAGTGGTTGTGTGAACTTTAGGGCGCACGGTCG
>JANPXK010000057.1:0-45239 GCA_024704745.1 Rosa lucieae
CTAAAAGATTTGGGCTTACAATAGGAGCCCAATTTGGAAAATAACAAATCACTAAGTAAAACAAGTATGAGAGACGCGCCCCAGGTTACGGGTCTCCCGAAGTTTTGTAAATAAATCAGTAGAAAACAAATTAATAAATAACTAAAAAAGTAAATAAATAAGTTACTTCAAAATCCGACAATGGACCCAAAACCTTATTTTAGTAAAATCAAAGAGGAATGCACCAAGCCGGGCCATGTACCTCCTCTGTACGCTCCCCGACCACATGCTCAAAACCCGCACACTGTTGTAGGGGTGAGCTTTCGTCCTCACATGCCCAATAGGGGCCGACCCAACCATGCTAGGTTTGAAAAATAATAATAATAATAATAGAAAATATTTATTACATAATATTGTGCACATTTATTGAAAATACTTTAAAAAGAGGCAACCACAAACATTTATTTATTTTATAAAGCATATGCAATATGCTTCACACAATTTGGAGCTCCGAGATACTTACCTGCTGGCTAAACTCAAATAAATCGGTGACCCACCTGGTTCGTCATCCTTCGAGAACCGGCCAACTACTTTGTAGTCCTTGTAACTACAAGTAGTGAAAATGTCTATTTCCTAACCTTGAGTCTTCTATGACTGGTTCACTGTCTGTGTAAGACCTCGGAAATTTGTTATTAATTCCTAAATGTTTTCTGGGATTAATAAAGTGTTCGTTTGTACGATTTCGTGGTTCGAGGGTGGAGTGGAATTATTTTCGGACGAATAATTATTCGAAGTGCTCGTTTTAGGGGGGTTACGAAGTTTGACTTTTTATACGTTTAGATTCTGTGAGAATTTCCTTCACAAAAGTTGTAGAGCGCGTCGATACGAGTTCGTGGACATATGGAACGTGAAAATCAGAGTTTGTATGAAGAAGTTATGGCCGTTGGAAAAAGTTTGCATTTTGGTTAAATAGGAAAAAAATCCGAAAATATCAGAAAATACCAACTTTCCATTATCTAAAAGTTTTCTCTCTCCTCTCTTTCCCGACCTCAGTTCCTCCCAACCAACTTCGGCGGCTTCGTTCTCCCCCTTCCGGCCACCATAGGCCGTGATTTTTGTCCCTATTTCTTCACCACACTCCCATCTAGCACCCTGTGAAGTTTCACTGTGTGGGTAGACCTGTGCACGACGCAGAAACTCCGGGAATTTTGGCACCCGAACTGCAAATCGCTCAGATCGGAGATCACGTTTCCGGCCACCATAGCAGGTGATCCTTGAGGGTTTTTGAAGCCCAGAGGACGTAGATGCTTCCCTCCAAGCAGTTTGCAACTATTAAACCTGTGGAGCTTGAATTTGGAAGATTGGGAATCTAGGGTTAATCGGTTTTCAAAACTTGCGAGGTAAATTCCGGCCAAATGGCTTTGATTCTGACTTTGTGCTAGTTATGAAAGTTTCAATTGGAGTTGAGATGAAGAATTTTGGTGTTGGAAGTTTTGCCAAATTCTGACTTTCGGCCGGTGGCGGTGCTGCCACTGTGGTGGTGTTTTCCGGCGGTTTCCGGCCACCTCATGGACAGTTTCTGTTCCTGATTGCGATCTACTCGTCGATACGAGCATTTCAATATATAGTTTGTAATTTTTGGAGATCGTATGAGCATGTTAGGGTTTTTGGGTTTCGATTCGTTTCGGTTTTCAATCCATGAGGATTCGGCCGTTCGATCGACATTTATTGATCGTAGAAGTGTTCCGAAGACTTTGGATGGTCTTGGATGAGGATCCGACTGTTGGATCGTCGTATAATTGTGTTTTGTGAATTGTGTGTTTTGTGTTGTATTGAGTGTGACCTTGATGTGATTAGGTGATTGACGGAATTTTGTGAGTGGAGTATTGTTAATTTTGTGCTTGTCTTGGTTTTGTGTGAAGACGCAGCAAGATTTAGAGGTGAGTAAATCTCACGGTGTTTCGGTTGATAAAGTAGTTATATTTTAATTTAGTATATTTAATTGTTAGCATGAAAAATTGTATTTATCGAAATAAATTATTTGTTTTAAAATATATGAACTTGATCAACAACAGTTCATGGGTAGGTTAAAACAATGTTTTGATATAAAATGATTTCCGAGAGGAATAATTTATAAAACTATAGTTGGTATTAGTATTAGTGGTCATTCCTGCGTGAATGATTACGTATATATATATTTACGTGAAATATATATCTGGATGGTGTGGCATTGTGATATGTGGAATTTTGATGACTTATATTGTAGAAAGAGTGATTTGGAGTTATAATGTGACATTTGTGAGTCGTGTGGGATTTCTTTAAATGTCTGAAGTTTTAAGGTTACAGTGGTAACCTGGATTTCTATTCTGAGGACCAAAGGGTCTGAAGTTTGGTCGTAAGGTTGAACCTCGGCAGAGGTGACAGGTTACTATTCAGTTTGGCTCGAGTCTGTCGTTGTTCAGGAAAGGTTTTTGGGGTTTTTCGTTTGTGTTTACGTGAGATTGGGATTTCTATGAATTCTATTGTTTTATTTAATTGTAATCTCTTGAACTAAAATTCGACGCAGGGATTACTATAATTTGAATTGGGTGACTTTGGTGATCTCCTGAACTAAAATTTTGATGCAGGGATTACTAATTGTTACCTAGTGTGATTGTATGTTTGATTGTGTTTGTGATCTTAAATGTTGTTGCTTTAATTAGCTCACGAGTTGAGAAATTATAAGCATGCGTGACGTGAGTCACTTTATTTGAGTTTACTCATACGGGCTTAAAAAGCTTACCGGGTTTGTTTTGTTCAATTCCAGTGCACTATTCTATGGTGTAGGGGTTTTTGTGTAGGTTAGAATATTGATTATTTGTCGTTGAAGCTGAGGTGTACGTTCGGTAGCGTGGACGTCGAAGGGTACTCTTAGTTTTAAGTCTTCCGCTGTGTAGTGAATTGTGGTGGGTGTGTTTACTTATTGAATTGTCATTCAGTTTAATTTGTAAACTATCTGTAATGTAATATGTACTCAAAAGAACGAGTCAGTATTGACATTGTGAGCTCAATTTGTTTAGTTACTTAATTTAATTGAAAATTTTTCTATATGTTTTTCTTGTGCTTGTTAAGTTATCGCGTTTCGAATTCGAATATCTTTATTCAAAATTCGGGGCGTGACGGTCTGTACTCATTCTTCCTCGACAAACATAGGAGCACGGCTCCCTCTGGAGGTTCACGGTTATCGACACCGTGGGATCCCTAGGAATCTACGTGTGTAGGTCCCATTCACTTTCAGGTCATAAGTACAAACATACGATGGGTACAGTATCTCAACATGCAAGTCTACCCTCGGTTTTCTCAATAAACAATTCTCAGTTATGGAAACACGGATATCACTAGGCATCGACTAATGAACAACCAAAAATGTACTTGAAGGCAACATAGTATTATACTAGAGCATTCCACATATAGAAAAGCCTCTAACAAGGAAGGGACAACTCACCCTACCTGGAATTGGAGTGCTCGTCCACATTCGGGTTCGTTCCCGGCTTTCGATCATTTGTCCAAATCCATGTGCACACGCTCGAGTCCTTTGAAATAAAATTAAATCAATGAGTACATTGACTACACTATAACTCAATTAACCGAGCAACCAAAGCATTTATTTAACTTCCCTGAAGTTCATCGAATTTTCCTTTAGTCGTTAAAACCTATTATCCATTCCCAAATAATCCAAATGATGTAGCATTTGAATCATTTAAGATATGGTGATTATACTTAGCACTTTGACCCAAAAATTGTTTAACATTACTAATATAAGAAAACAAATGACGATTACCATTCCCGAACGATTCACTTAACGTAGTAACGCTCATTCGGGATATGGTGATCACACTTCTTTCCATACTAAAGTTTCGGGCAACCGGTTTGACCTCACTCTATTTAGCTTTTTAACTTTAAGAAATTAAATAGCAACCACCATTCCCAAATAATCCAAATGATATAGGATTTAAATCATTTGGGATATCGTGACCCTACCTGATACATTCGCCTTCATTGTTTAACATTTCTACTTTAAGGGAACAAATGATTATTACCATTCCTGAAGGATTACGATTTTGGGAGATGGTTACTTTAAAATACTTCACTTGTAATTGTTTCCTTAACCATAATTGAAAATCTTTCTTTAACTTAATGGCATGCATAACGTCCACTATTCACTACTACTAATTTCCGCTCAATAATGGTTAATACTCATATCTCCTATTTGTCGTATCAAAACTTCTTTGAAAGAGTTCACCAAGTTAACCATTACTAAATTTCCAAAATTTACAACAGACCCACCTCTTTAATCAAACAACACCAATCATCTAATTGCAATGAGCTCAATAACACGCTCATTTAAACCAAGTTTCCAACAAAACTAATAATGCACAAAACCACTTAAACATTTAAGCAGCACCAAATCTTAATTTGCACTTAATGAAACCTTAACTTCAATCAGTACAAACAATACACAACCAAATAGATCCAAATACCCAACCCTTACCATTCTTCTTTTCCACAATCAATTCTGTTCTTCGATAGCCCTTTGACACCAACTCAATTTCTTATAGCCTTCAAAACTATAATAACAGTACCAAATCACTGCCCTATTAACCATATAAAATCAAAGTTTGTACAATTTTTCATGACAAGACAGAGTCCAAAAATCAAGGTCTTACACCATCTTCTTCAACTGTGGATCAACCAAAATGCAGAGGTTCTAACCCCAACTTCGTGCTATACTCTTCAAACCACAAAACGCAGAACTCCTCAAACCTCAATTTCCAAATTAAACTATAGTGGGTTTGGGATTTCTCCATCCAAATCGAAATTCGGGGTTTAACCAAAAGAGGGTACGATAATCACCTATTCTAAACTGTGTGAAAATCCAGCATCCATGAGCGGCGAAGCAGCGGTGGCTCGTGCGGCGTTTGTGGTTGGTGACAGAAGTCGGAGCCATGGGGTTATGGTCAAAGGGGAGGTGCTGATTCCAACTACGGAGGTGGTTAGCCTGTTTCGAGCTGGGAACAGGAGAACGTAGGCATGCAGAGATACGGGTTTCTGGCGAAGCTCATACGTCGTCGTCAGGCGTCAGCGGCGAAGAGGAGTCTCTGGCTTTTTCTCCGCTTTGCTTGCTAAGTAGAATGACAGTGGCGGAAAGGCAAGGAAATCGCCGGAAACCGGCGAGGCTTGAGGAACAGTGGCTTCGCAGTCATGGGTTGTCGAGTTGGAGTCTGCCGGCGGTGCATGTCGATGATGCTAGGTGGGTTTTGGCAGGGTTTAAATGCGGCGTCGACCGGTGGAGGCAGTGTGGTGAGATGGTGGCCGGAGCTGGGGTCTTCGGTGGTGGCAGGGGGAAGGAGAAGAGAGAACACGGGGAAAAGGGGAGAAGAGAGAACACGGGGAAAAGGGGAGGAGAGAAGAGAACGGCTGAGAGTGAGGGAGAGAGTGTTTTGGGATTTTAGGGTTTTTGTTCCTATTTATACTTGTACATGCGAAGTGACAAATATACCCCTGCGACGAATTCAACCAATAATTGAGTCGGGTTTTGAGCTCGCTTCTTTATTCGTTTTTCATCACTAATGTTCTTAGTCAACTCCGTCGTATGGTGAGATGGTGGCCGGAGCTGGGGTCTCCGGTGGTGGCAGAGGGAAGGAGAAGAGAGAACACGGGGAAAAGGGGAGAAGAGAGAACACGGGGACAAGGGGAGGAGAGAAGAGAACGGCTGAGAGTGAGGGAGAGAGTGTTTTGGGATTTTAGGGTTTTTGTTCCTATTTATACTTGTACATGTGAAGTGACAAATATACCCCTGCGACGAATTCAACCAATAATTGAGTCCGGTTTTGAGCTCGCTTCTTTATTCGTTTTTCATCACTAATGTTCTTAGTCAACTCCGTCGTATGCCTAAAACTTGAATTACTAAAAACTCAATTTGTAGCCTTCCATAATAATCCCGACAATCTTTTGCTTCAACAAACCTTAGTAATTCTTTAGGCATTGGCCCAAACTTTAGTTTTCGGCCCAAACTTAATTCAAATAGCCCAATTGGTAGTCTCGATACCTAAAACAATTTCCAAAATCAATTTCCTTCACTTAAATCACCTTGCTAAAATCTTATTGGTGAAAAATTACCTTCTAAAAATTAAACAAAATTTTCGGGGGCTCACAATATGGCTGTAAAGGGGTCTGTTTGGCAGTTTCCTCTTTATGGGCAAGTATAATAAGTAGTTGGAATCCTAAGTTGGTTGGTTGCATTCTTTAGAAGTTTATTTTTTACTGGTTCTAACCATGGTCGACTAATAATTATCATTTACTTTTTGTGCAGCACACCCAGATTATTTCACCATGAAAGTGATTCATGGAGGGTGCATAAGGAACAAAGACTATGTGGGAGGCAAGACTGATTTCTACAATAACGTAGATAAGGACAGAATGTCCTTGGCAGAAGTGGATAACATGGTTACGCAGCTTAATCTAGGCTATACAAAGTAGCAAATTGACTACTAGTATAGGGTGGGTGATGACCAAAATGCGTTGACCAAACTGGAAACAGACCGTGATGTGATGACAATGTGTAAAGCTGTGCCCCAATTCAGGATTATTACACTATACTTGGACCACATGGAGGTTAAAGCAGTTTTTGAGGAAGGCGATGATGACATCTACATGTATGAAGATTTACAAGATTTTTTTGTTCAGTCAAGGTGGTAGCAGTAGCGTGGTGATAGAGGAACGCCCTGATGAGCCTAGGAAGCAACCAACTTGTGTCATCAAGGAGTTGACTGATGAGCCTATATGAAGCAGAATAAAAGGAATAATTATTAGAGAGATTTAGGATGTGTGTGCTACTCAAGGAAGCTATGCTGGTGGAGGAGATGCAAAAGAGAAGGGCAAAAGTAAACTATTGGAAGAAGATTCAGGTTTTAAACAGTTGCTGTTGGAGTATCCTGGTTTTGGTGTAGGTTGTAGTTCAAGTGGGGTAGTTGGGAGTGGTGTAGGCACTAGTGGTTCAAGGCCTAGTAGTGGTGTGCTAGATGAAGACTATGAGAAACATGAGGAGGGTGTGCAAGCTAGTGGTGTGCAAGGATTAGACTATGAGAAAGAGATAGACTTGATGGACTATCTTCAAACATTAGGGGTTCACGGATCTGAATTGAGTGAGGATGGGGAGACAAGTGATGATGGTGATTATGATCCGGAGTTCGATAATGAAGAATATGAGCATTATGGTACTGATAAGGATGACTGGTTGGAGGAAGCCGATTTGGATGAGGCTACAAAGGCAAAAGGTTCAGGGGTAGGAACTAGCAATTTAGAGTCAATTGCACCTGATATGGGGGGTGATGATAATGAGGAAGATATGTTTAAGGATCATGAATCAAAAGAAGAGAGGATTCAATATGCAATTAATTCATATAGGGAATTATAAGATGTTGGTATAGAATTCAACGCCAATACAGATATGAAGCAACCAAATTTCTATTTAAAGATTCAGTTTGCAAATGTTCAAATTTTGAGAGATGCATTGAGGGAGAAGGCAATCCAAGGAGGGTGGGAGCATTTTTTCATCAAGAATGATATGACGAGGTTGAGGGTTGTTTGCAAGGAAGACAACTGTCCATTTGAGTTGTTTGCTTGCTTCCAAGATGCTGAAGGAATGGATGGATTTCAAAACTTTTTAATTAGTGTGGAATTAGTTTAACCATTAAACTACTAACTAAACATAAAATTCATTCCTTTAACCCATGATCTTGGCTTATTGTGATATGTATATAAACGTAGCATGCATAGTAAAGAAGAACAAAGAGGTAGTTTATGTTCTACTCACCCTTGGAGCGTGATCTCAATCCGATCCAAGTGAACCACCAAAGTTCCTCTCCTTGATCTCTCCTTGTGTGTGTTTCCTCCACCTTGAAGCACCTTGAATTAAGAACTCCTTCTTGTGCTTGTAATTTTCTCCTTGATGTAATAAGTAAAGCCACAAAAGGATATGGCCTCTAAGGATCTTCACCAAGTGAATCAAGAGATGAAGAAAGATGAAAGAAAAGAAGAAATTATGCAAGTGTTCTTCTTTCCTTTAATTTTGTAATGGACCAAGAGAGAACTCTTTCTCTCTCTCTCAAATCTAAAAATAATAGTGTGGAGACACCCTCCTATTATTATGTCCATGCTTTCACTTTTATATAATAGGAAATAACTCCAATTACTAAAAGAAAAAAAATATTGGCTTTCATAAAGCCAATATGTTGGCTGGTCCATACATGTTATTGGGCACTAAAAATGTGTCTTGGGCTTTCATTTAAATCTCATTTAGTGAAGCCCAAGTCCACACCAAAAAACCCGACAATCGTTTAGGCCCAATAGGTTCGGTTTTACCTGAAAATCCTAATTATGTCCAAATAATAAATCTAATTAATTATTTGGTCATAACCAACTCTTGTTTAATCTTCTTCATATACAATCTCAATGATCCACTTATATGGTGTGCGATCTCTTAGGTTCTAATTAACAAGGCAGTGAAGTTTATAGAAACCATTCTATTTTGTTTACGAATCAAAAACTCCATTTTTGATTCTCCCTTGTTATTAGGATTATAAATATTTATTAATCCTCAGGGACTTCACAAGTCATGAGTGACGTCTTGCAACATATCATGACTACCCTAGTTAATGTAGAATGACAAAGAACCTATTCAATTGGAATTACAATACAATACGGTCCTTCTCTAACACTATGTTCTAAATCACATCATCGGGGTATGGAATTGATATGTCAATCCCCTAATGTGATTTTCATTCTTATGTGATTCTTAGAATGTGATTAGAAACTCATTTTTAATCTCATTCAATGCTTTGGCCAAAGACTCATTGAACATTGAATCACATCTTTGAACATACACCTTATTTACTTAAGGATAGAGATTCCTTATTGTACACTCACATGTCTCCATGACCGAATTGATTATACCAATGAATGCATCTATTATATCCATTAAGGGACACAATATTATTGCATCATCAAGAAATGATCAATTCACTCATAAGACAACTATGGTGTCTCAGGTCAAAGGACTAATTTGTATTATTGCAATTTAGAGTTCAAGTTTGACATGTAAGTAAGACTCCATACAAGAACTCTAATGATCGCGTTCAGTGTACTCTTTAAATTAAGAGCACCCACATACTTGTATTAGTATCTCCACACAAATGACAAGAGACATATCATCCTCCATATTGAGCATACATAGTATGTGCTAGTCTTTCCGGATTATCAATGTCCAAGTGATAATCCTATGATTAGGAACCTTTTAGGATAAGAGTGTGAAAGAGTAAAGGTCTCACACATCTAACTCTTTAGATTACTTTCTCTTTAACTCATATTCCTTGGACCTTGTTCAATCAAATATCAAATATAAGCAATGAACAATAAACTTGCCCTTTTGATTAATAATAATTACAATAATAATTACATCAAAATGATTGTTTTAGGACACAATTCCTTCAGATGCAACGTGAAAACACATTGATGATAAAGAAGTTGTGAGGGCAAGTTTGTGCTTTGAATTTCTAGCAGCGATAGCCCTCTTAATAGAGCAAAGACCAGGCCCAAAATCGATCGAAGGTGTGACCCAGGAACAATTTTGTTGTGACTCGCTGGATGGTAACAGCAGCTATTGGGCTAGAAGATAACAACAGCGATTGAGGTTAGATGATAACGGCAGCGATTGGGGTTAGATGATAACAACAGCGATCAGAGTTGATTTCACGAGAACAAAACTTATGGGTAGATATGGTGTAGGAGCTAGATGCCTGGGAGTTTAGCAGAGAGAGAGAGTTCCAGTAATGGCATGATTTCTGGGTTTTGGGTTAAGGTTGATTGGGATGAATTGATGGCTAGGGATTTAGAGATAGAGCTTGATCTCTTGCTTGATGTTTCTGGGTTGTTGTTTCTTCCAATGGTGATGAACCCGCTTTTTATAGTGGAGATTGAAGGGGAAGATTCATGCTAAGAACTAGGGGTTTTGAAGTGGTATTCTTAGTTTTGGTGGGATAATCCTAAAGCCTTCAGCTTTTGTTTTCCCCATGAAACCAAAAGGGTGAAAGCTGGGTCTGGCTATGAAAGTGAAGGTCAGTGGTGAAGATCCCAGATTTTGTGCTGCTGTGATCTTTGAGGATTCTAATCCCCTATTTTCTGTTATTGTAAATTGTAATCACAAAGTTTGAAGGCTATTGGAAATTGAAAAGGATTGCTGGGCATATGAATCAGAGAGTCTCTTCTTGGATTTTGGGTTCTTGCCAAAACTGGTGAAGCACCAATCCCAGCAGCAACTTTGACAGCACGCGTTTCTAGTTTGGGGAAGAAGATGGTTCAACAGTCTTTGGGCTAAAGGCTAGTGTAATGAACTTTGGGTAGGGAAATGGCTCTAGTGGGCTTTAAGTTTTTGCTGGGCCTGCATTCATCTCTCTACTAGCCTTTGTTAAGATTTTAGCCCCTCAAGCATGAATTTTGGCCCCCAAGCCCAACATTGTCGATGGGCCTTAACCTAACAATAGGCCTCACAGAATCCGTTACCTTCCACACCATACCATTCCGTATAAGCCCCAAACGTATCTTGGGTCTACGCGTATCGCATGGTAAATAAGCGTGTTGGCTCATTTGAAAATGCATGTCAATCGTTTGAGAATTTGGGCTTATCGTATCGCTTGCTAAGTAGAGAGCTTCCTTTTGACGTGAAATGGGCTTGCTTGAAAGCCCAATTAGGTTACGAAGTTGATGACTTCCCCTCTTCACTTATCACTCATAGAATTTGAACTCGTGGAAATTTGGGTGTCAACAGAAGTATAATCCCATGCATAAGTACAAAAGGAAGTTTAACAATGCCATGGTGAGGCAGAGATACTTAACAGTCAAATTCAAGAATCAAATTTCCCTAAATGAGGACATAAGACCATGTATATATTCTGAAGTCATTTTTCCTCTTAAGTGTTGTTTATATTTCACATTTTTAACTGATTCTTCTTATTTGATTGTGTAGAGAATTTAGCTAAGACGATGTTGGCAAGCATTAGGGCAGAAGTTTCAAAGAGTATGGCCTATAGAGCAAAGAGAGCTACCTTGTTAGATGTTGAAGGATCAATTAAGGAGCAATATGCAAGGCTAGCTGATTATGGAAGAGAACTTCAAAAGGCTGATCCAGCAACCACAGTTGACCTGAAATGTGACTTCAACAACTCAGACAAGGCACCTATTTTCAAAAGGCCATACATTTTCTTGGGATCTCTGAATAATGGTTTCAAGGTTGGCTGTAGATCATTAATTGGATTGGATGGAGCTCATTTGAAGACTTGTTTTGGTGGCCAATTCCTAACTGCTGTAGGTATTGATGCTAATAACATTTCATGGGTAATGGCTTATGCAATAGTTGAGCTGGAGACAAAGGACTCTTGGATATGGTTTTTGGAGTTGTTGTGCAAGGATTTGAGTTGTGAGAATAATGGTAGAGGCTGGATATTCATAAGTGACAAGCAAAAAGGTTTGAAACCTGCATTAGAAGAGGTTGTTCCATTTGCACAGATCAGGTTTTGGGCAAGGCATTTGTGGACTAACTTCACCAAGAAGTTTCCTGGAAAAGTCATGAAGGATCAAATGTGGAAGTGTGCAAAGGCAACAACTTTGCCTTATTTTGAGAAGGAGATAGAGGAGCTGAAGTCCCTTGATGAGGATGCTTATAAATGGTTGAAAGGTAATTCATTTACAATACTTTTTCATTGTATGGTTCTCACTTTTAATGTATGAATTTTTTGTTTTGTTTTGCAGAGCCAAAGAGGTCCCCGAAACATTGGTCCAGGGCATATTTCAATGCTGGTTATGATTGTGACATGCTCATAAACAATGGTTGTGAGAGTTTCAATGGATTGATCCGAGATGCTAGGTGTAAGCCACCTGTGACTATGTTGGAAGAGATAAGGGTGAAGCTAATGAGGAGGATTTATAAGAGAAGTGATAAAATGGAGGCATACCATGGAAATTTATGCCCCAAAATAAGGATTATTGAGAAGAATAAAGTGAAGGTAGCAGAGGACTGCATCCCAACATTCAATGGTGCCGGCCAAGCTGAGATTGAGAATATTGAAGGCACCAAGAATGTTGTCGACATTGGTTTAAGGACATGCAAATGCCGAAGATGGGACCTAACTGGAATCCCATGCAAGCATGCCATTTGTGCAATTAATGGCATGAGGCAGGAACCATATGACTTTGTTACGCCTTGCTATCTCAAGAAGACATATATGAGAATTTACAGCAACCCTATACAGCCTGTTAACAGCATGGACATGTGGTCCAAGAGTGAAGGTCCAAGTATCCTACCTCCACAATATACAAGGCAGCCCGGTAAGCCGAAGACGAAAAAGATTAAGGATGCTTCAGAGGTGGTCATCAATGGTGCTGGTAAAATTGGAATGATACAACGATCCCTTAAGTGTAGCAATTGTGGCCAAGAAGGTCACAATATGAAAACCTATCAGAGGCATCAAGTAAAGGAAAGAAGACTGCTGCTGCTAGTGATAAGAAGAGGAGGCTTAACATTAATGGAGGAGAAAGTTCTCAAAATATGGTAAGATTTAAGATTATGCTTTGTACTGTGTTTTGACATTTATGTTGCTCAAATTTATGTCATTTAATATGATTGTTGCTTGCTGCAGTCAAAGAAAGGTAAGAAAGCACCCCATGACTGCAAATGAGCTGAGGCAAAAAGCCAAGGAGAGCGTTGAGTATCAAAGGGTAATACTCCACTTTATTGTGTAATTGTTTTGTATATCTTTGCTGTAATGGGCTATCTTGACTCATATGCCTCTAAATAAATGTGTGTCCAGAAAAAGATGGCTAACTTGAGGGCAGCAAGGCTTGATGCAGACAAACCTGTAAAAGGAAGGCCTCCAAAGTCTAGTACTACAAGTACAGGACGAAGGCCTGTACAAGCTACATCTACTAGCATCAATTCAAGGCTTGTACAACCTTCCAGGGCATCAAGAGACAAGGCTGCATCACCAACAAGGTCTTCACAAAGGATCAAGAACAATTCAGGCAAAGAAAGTGGAAATTAGTTGTTGAAATGGAAATTTAGATAGCCTGCCCAACAAATGAATTAGACATCTTCTTATTTAGGGCAACCTTGTGTTGTGTCACTTAGTTGCTATCTTTAATCTTTTGATAAGATGATTAGACATATGTTAGTTTTCTGAACAATGATTGAGGATGTAATGCTCTAATTTTATTTTATTTTTGGTAAATTAGAGCATTGTTTTAGGGCTGGATAATGCTGCCAGCACTGTATTTTTGGGATCATTATGAATGATGGAAAATTACTAGTTTTCTATGTATTTTTAGGATCATTTTTATGGCAGCAATATCTTGCTTCATACTATCCAGATTTATCTTTCACTTGTAACCTTGGTTTGTTCTAGGGCTGGCACCATATATGTTCTCCTATATTTATTTAGTTCAATTTTTTTTAAAACCAACCATAAAATGAAACGTGGCAGCCTCAAAATTCAACAACTTGGGGTGTTGAAGGCGGGAGTTTGGGATAGAGGAGGGTGAAATTAAGCCAGGGTTAATTTGGACATTTTGAACTGATGTGGCAGGTGTCCAACTGAGCTGGCAACTTAGGATTTGCCACGTTGGCAGCAACTTAACAGACTTTTTTGACCGAGATTAGACGGAATTGACCTTAAGTGTGAGAAATGAGAGATTAGGGCCTGTTTAATTTTAAAGGTCAAAGACTAAACTGTTTTTCATACAAAAGTATGAGGAGTAATGAGTATTTAGTCCTTAAATAAACTATTGGTTAATTAAGCTTGTAAGTTCTTTTTCTTTTTTTCCAAATCACATTTGCATCTCTAGGTTTTTGGTTGACTCAATGTTGACCTTCTCATCATATAGTAGAAAATTTGCATTTGCTTTACTTTCACATCGCATTGTCTCATATTTGAAACTTTGTTTATTTTCTACAAAATAAAAATAGATTAATTACATAATAATTGACTTGAGGATTAACATATTTCTAGTGTTTTAGATACAATTACATGCATAAAAATGCGTGCAATCACCTGACCCTCAGATCAAAACATTAAATGAGTCGTACTGGACTCAAAATGTCACTTAAATCAAAAGAAGAAATCACAACCTGTGACTTCCAAATCTTCAGATCCCTGGTCGTTAGATCAAAACATTTAAAATGATCCCCTGGGCCTGAAAGCGTTACTCAACTCACAAAGCATACATCACAACCTATGACTCTCAAAACTCAACACTTTTCAAAACAATAGAAAATCTCATGTTCCACAATAATTGTTTTCCGAAAAGTCATATCACAACACAATAATAAACCCACTCACAAATATTGTTTGTATCACAACAAAACCACCAATACATATATATTTCATGTGTGTGTGTAGTCATTCACTCAGGAATGTCACTAATACCAACTATAGTTTGCAGTTAAATAATTAACCCCCAAAAAGATAAGGTAACTCCGTTCGAAAATGAACATTATGAGATTACTCACCTCAGAAGCTCACTGCGTCTTCTATACAGAACCGAGATAACACACTCACAAAATATCCGTCCAAGACAACTTTATCAAGTACCTAATCACATACGGTCTCAACTTAGTACATAGAACACAAAGCGATTAAAGTTCGAAACCCCCGTTTGAATTAGAACCTGAAAGTAATGCCCATCGAGGCGAAACCTCATCCAAAACCACCCAAAGTCTCTAGAACACTCCTATGATCAATATGTCAAAACGACAAGTTGATCCATCGATCGGATCCTTACATATTGAAAACTGAGTGAATTGAAATCGCTAAAAACTTTAACATGTTCATACGATCTCTAAATGCTACAAACCATATATCAAAACGCTCGTATTGACGAGTATATGATAAATAAAGAAGAAACTACCCCAGACATGGCCGGACGAGCCGCCATGTGGGTGCCACAGGTGGCTGCACGTGCACCGCATTTGCCGCCGGACCAAACTCAAAAACAGCATGATCCAATCGTCCAAAATGGAGTTTACACAACAAGGATCAATTTTAATACCTGGGACTTGATCCAACTCGGCCGAAATCAAGCTCGAAAGCTGAAAATTAATGTTCACCTTGAGTTGCAGCTCTACATTGAGAATCGGTCAAAAGTACAAGGATAAAAAAAGGAGGCTTCCACAAGCCAAACAAGACCGGTTTCACGTCTTTCTGTCACGGAAATCAAGAAATCCGATCGGGTCGAGCAGCTCCAACTTTGCCGTTTCGATCCTCCGCCGTGGACGAGAATCGGAGTAAGCCGTCACCACAGGGAGGACCGCACGGAGGAGGCAAACGGATCTGGGTTGGTTTCATCGTCGGAACTCACCAGAAAACTCGGGTCTGAAAAAATTGGGTCATGGCTGAGTAGGCTGGAAGCTTGGGAGAGAATGGATTTCTGGAAATTTCTGGAAAATTTGCCCAAAATAGAAACTTTCGATTATTGTGAAATATTTCCGGAAATTCTCTATTTATACCAAAATTTCCAAAAATGAAAATAACTTCCACTGACCATAACTTTCTCATACAAACTCCAAATCACGCGTGCTACATGTCCTCGAACTCGTATTAACGCGTTCTACGACCTTCGTGAAAGAAATTTTTAGAGAAACTCAATGAATAAAAAGTCAACTCCTTGACCCCTCGAAAATAAAACGTTTCGAGTAATTATTCGTCCGAAAGACTTCCACTCTATCCCCCAACTATAAAATCGTCCAACAACCACTAAATAAATTTCAAAAAATAGTAATGAATTTTAGAGGTATCACATATTATTTAATGTTGTTTTGGGTCGCAAAGACCAAATGCTTGGTTGAAACTTTTATTTACCTGCTTCCGAGCATCTAGGTTTTTGTTAGAATAATGGTGTATGAACTTCCTTAAAAGATGGGTGTAGCCAGGATTGCGAGGTTCTATTTGTTTTAGTATTGGTGCTTTGTATGTCCTGGAGGACGATTCTTTCTGTCAACCCCTCAGGGGTGTGTTGTTTCTGATACTGCTTGCTGAATTATAAAATTAGATGTCCTCTTTTGATTCAAAAAAAAAAAACTATTTAGAATAACTAATTATTAAATATGTAGGAATTAGAATTCAAATTAAATTTAAAATAAAAAATACAACCTAAATGTAAAATTAAATATTAAGAACGTAAATGAAAATGAGTCTATCATTACCTATCTAGCTATGGTAGTAATTATCATAATTTTTGTTTGAGAGTAACTGAATGAGAGAATAATTACATAAGCTTAATAAATAGAGTATTTGATCTGGTTTTGAGGCATATTTGTGGCTTGGACGGTAGGTAGTTGTCGACACTGTTTTTCAAGGATGACGAGGGCAACGCAGGTTGGGTTTATACTTCGGTGGTGGCTGTAGCGCGTGCGTGATCGAGGAGTTCAGTTGGCATACTAGGACATAGGAGATCCGTGTTTGGTTTTTGGATTAGGATTTGGCTATTTTCAAGTTCGTCGTTTGTCATCTAGGTGGTGGCGACGTGGTGGTGGCGGGTTCCTTGAAACGAGACGGTGGTGGCACTCTTGCAGCGAGTAACTGTGGTGGCTCGCCTGTAGTACGCATGGGACATGTTTGCACATAGATGTGAGGACTAGATTTAGGCCGGGTTGTTGATGGGCCTAGAGCTGCTTTTCCTTTGGGCCTTTTGTGTTGCTGATTAGTTAGTTGTTTTATTTCCAGTAATTCCCTATTTGTTAGGGAGCTATATATGCACTTTTGTGCACACTATATGCTTTCAGCTCTAAGCTTGCTAGTTTAGTGAGCATTTGTTTACATTGCTATTGCTTCTTTTTACACCAATATAATGAATCACCTGAAGTACCACAATTGAATGCATTGACGAAGGAAGATCCAAGATAGTTTTTTTAGTATAAGTTGAGATTTTAGTTTTGTAGGCTTTTGAATATTTGCAAGAGAATGTTCTATTGGTTGGAACACATACTTTTTTCCTTAATTACCTTCTTGACTACTCATGTATGGTACAAGCACATGGAGATTATTTAGATTATTTATAAGTGTCGTTCTGACTTTAAGATTAAATAAAATATCTATAACTTTGTTAAAAAAAAATTTAAATTAATATAGTTTTCTATCAAGGAATACAATAGAGTAAAAAGCTATCTATTCCTTAATTCCACGAACGCGCCTAGGTAAAAGAGAAAAACCCGACAGAGTGTTCTCTCCTGGACGAACACGGCCAGCGGTCTTGCCGCTGCGTTCAGGCCCGGGAGAGGATTGATGATGCGGAGATGGAATGGACTTTCAGGGCGTCAGTTTGCTCCAGAGAGGGTGGCTGGTTCTCCGATTTCGGGTGGCACGGATTGAACTCGATCTGTCTCTCTCATATCTGGGGTGGAGGCAGGGGTACAGTAGCGACTGTTTTCGGCTTTCCAGTGGTGGTTTCTGGCGTTAGCGATCCTGCGTGGGTTGTGGCTGGGGCAATTTAGATCGGATCAGGGCTGTGGAGATCTCGAATAGGATCTGCCTCTACTTGGGCCAGGGATCGTATTGTGGCTATTTGTCTGGTGTAGGGGCTGGCTATAGTGTGACAAGGTGGTGAAGCAGTGAAGGGATTCGGCGCAACCGCGTATTGTTGCGGGGCGGCAGCGTGATGGCAATGGGGCTCGCTGGCGGCGGGAATGGTTGCGTGCTGCGCTTGGTTTTGGTTGTGGGAGGTGGTGTTTGGGCTGGGTCGTTGTTCTTGGGTCTCTCTGGTGGTCTTTGGTTTCTGGGTGCTTAGGTTTTCTTTGTTTGATTTTAGTGGTTGTCTTGGTGAAAATAAGTCTCTCCTCTTGTAAGCAAGGGTTTGGGGTTGGTTGTTTATGTGTCGTGTCGATGCCATTGTTTTGGTGTCATGGTCGGTCTGCTGTGTCTTGGTCTGGTCTTTTGTCGGTACTTTCTGGTTATCAATGTGATGGTGAATCACCCTTACACTTGTTCTGGCTATTTTGGGATGCGGTGTCCGAACGGGTGAATTCTGGCTCCTGCTAAAATTCACCGAATTTCAAAAAATCCCATTCAGTGAATTCTGGCTCTGGCGGTGGGGGTGTGCCACTCCTGAATTCATGGTTGTACTGAATATAGTAGGGTATGGGTTCAACTATGCTTAATTGATCTTCACCTCGACCTCCTTCACCTTCATCTTCTTTTTCTTCTTCTTCCCGCCTTTGCCTTGGATTTCTTTCCTCACCCTCATCGCCGCCATCTCTGCTTCCTCTGCTATCTCCGTCGCTGCGTCTGGTTCTGTTGGTTTCATTGATCACCTCGTCAATATTTTGATTATTTTCATTGCACTTGTCATCTTCGTTTTCCTCAATTTCAATGGCTCGATCATCTCTTACTCTACCATTACTACCACCACCACGGTGTTTCTTTCCTTTACTTCCAGTGATAAACCTCATTACTGTACGAAGTTTACCCCACAAACCTTGTCCTTTACTGTAGGATCTTCGCATGGGAAATTCCTCATTAGCAGCCATATTGAACTTGACAGATTTCTGCCTTGTTGTGGTGGGTTGCACCGTCATACTACTATCTTTTTGCATGAGTGGTTGTTCTCGATTTGGTGCTTCGTGACCATAACCGTTTCGAGACATGTTGTTCCTTCTGCTGTTCTCCATTGACATGTATTCTTGATCACTGGTTATTAAGTTTGGCTTGACTATAGTACGTAGAAGAAAATCAAATCTGTGTGAGAGAGACAACAACGGGGTTTGTTATATATACAGAGCAATTGACATGTTTCCTCAACCTACAAGGTATACTAAGCAATACTGTTTTTTGTAAGTAGTTTATTTACTTACCCAAAATCTCCTGGGAAACTTAGGAGGAATCAAAGTCCCCTTGTTGAACTAGGAATCAAACCGGTAATTCCTAATGCTTATAAAAAATGTCGTCTTCCCAATTCCGGTACATTTTTAAATATTCTTGTTTTTTAAATTAGTTTTCTCCCCACACTTTTTATAAAAGACTAACTAGCAGTAACAACAAAATTCTACTTTGAATATAGAACATCAAATTTGACAAAATTGTCACATGAAACTTGTCTAAATAACAAAATTAAACCAACAAAATATTACAAAAGATCATCAATGGTTTTTCCAAAGTGATAAAAAAAAATAAAAAAATAAAAAAAAAGATATATAGTCACCAACAGCTATTTCACTGTGGTACCAAAGAACCCATGCCAAATGAAGTAGCACCACAAGGGCACAAGATGGATTCTTAGAATAAACCAAAACCTATAAAAGAGTCCTAACTTTCACATGATGGTGCAAGTGCAACCATTGGGGTTCTCCTCACTCAAAGAGTCTAATTGTGGTAATTGCCACTGTTGGTTATATCCCCCGTTCATTGGATGGTTACCCCTCTGTTCAGTTTGGTCATTCTGAGCCCCTGTTTGACCCCATGTGTATTGACTCGTTGGATGTTGACCCATTTGGCCAAATTGAGCTCCTGTTTGATCCATATGATACTGAATTACTGATTCATTGGATGTTGACCCATGGTATGTTGACCTATTTGGGCCATCTGGCTAGACTCTTCCCTTCTTTTTTTGGTGAATATCTCGTAGATACTTCCACTTCTTAGTCCTCTGCTTTCTTTGCCTTGTGGGTTCCCTTTGTCATCTTCTCCAATTTTACCTTTTCCTTTGCCATTTGCATCTGAATTTTTTTGTTGTAGGTCGAGGTGGTTAGCCTTTGGTTGATCCTTGGCACCTTCGATTCCTTCTCCGATTAGTTGTTGTCTAGTTTGCACCCTTTGTTGCTGATATCAATTGACTAGTTCTTCAGGTGAATTTTCAGTTGGGCTTCAGTGGTAGCAGTACTGGTGTTTGAAGAACCCTTCTTTGGGTCTTTCACAATGAAGACAGTTTTTTTCTTTGTATACTTCTCATCGTTAAGAACCTTAATTCCAGACTTCGCTTTCATCTGCAGTCCCTCTCACCTTCACTAGCCCATCCCTGAGTTCATCTTCATTGATTTTTTGTTTTGGGAGACCTACACTACACACATGCCATTCAAGTTTTAAACAAATATGAAAATGAACAATAATATTAAGCATCCATTGAAAATTTCAGGCTATGATTAATATCAGTACTGCATTGCTTTGGCTTACGTTTACTTTCCATTTATCATAATAAAAATCAATTTCATTCATGATATGCACACCATTTGATCCATCACTAAGAAAATCTCTGAAAATACAAGGACAAAATATGTTTTCTGGAAAATGGAAATTGCAGTATACGGATCAATCCCTATTGGGCAGAATCAGAAATAACGAACCAAACTCCAGATTTTTTGGTTACGCAGTGAAAATCTCAAATATGAGATTAAAAATACTGCGGGTCTCTTACTTTTGAGAACCCAAAATAAGAACAATTGAATTATGATGAAGGATATGTTCTTTACAACTTCAAATAGCACTAGCGCGGCTACAATGAATAGACAAAACTAATATGCAGTTTGTCTTCAATCTCGAACTCCTTCTTCACTTGATTGTTCTTCGATTTTTCCTTTTCTTGCTTCACAGCAACTCTTCAGATCACAAGTAACTTCATATGCATGAGCGACTGACCTATAACACTTAACCAAGGAACAAGTGTTTAGGATTTTTATCACGACACAATATCAAGCAAGACTCTCAATTATTCTTGCGTTCCTCATAGCTGCCTGTGCAGTTTGCATCCTCTATATGTGTGTAGAAGAAACGCCAACCCTAATAGACTCCTAAGAGGAAAGGATCTTGGTGATTGAATATTGACCAAATAAAATATCAAGTCCTAGAAAACTTAGGATTACACTACATCACCTTAAAAGCCACGAGAATACCTTTTCTAAATAAACATTGAAACCAAAAGATAATTTCCCTTAACAGCATCTTTAAAACAACATATCAGTTTGTATAGGAATGCCAATAAAAAAAAACGTATACCAACAATCTCAAATTTAGACGTGCATCAAAGTTAATAAACTCCACCGCAGCAGCATGAAACACACAGAAAACGAAGCACTGAGGTAGAAGGAAAACAGTTAGACTAGAAAAACGACGAAGTCAATATGCATGGTAGAGGAACATACCAAATTTCTAGGCAATATGGTAAAGGAACATACTAAATTTCTTGGCAACAGGAAGATCTTTAACTCCCCGAGTGGCTCTAGTGGAGACTCGGTAAAGCATGTCTTATTGCTCTGCCCTTGTGCTCAGTGTGTGTGGTTTGTTTCTCCATTGAACTATATTGTGAATCCACAAGCAATCACAAAATTTGAAGTTTGGTTTAATGATATTTATTCAATTGTTGGGAATAACAAGGAGTTGAGAGGTGAATATCTCACTAGGGTCTCTTTTCTTTGTTGGGAGATTTGGAAAGCAAGATGCTCCTTCCTCTATAGAGCAGTCAACATTGAACCTGGAAATGTTGCCCACCGAGCTGAGTCTTTGGCTCTTGAGTTCCTGAATGCAACCAAGAAACCATCAACCGAGAACCCATCAGTGCATCAACAAGGTATGAATAACCTCCCCCCTCCCACTCTCTCTAATATTACTCCCCATTCTCATGCCTCCCCTTTCATTTATGTTCTCTCTAATGATCTCATTAATTCCTAGTCATAGTCCTCAAAACCAAGGACATATCCCAATTACCAACAACCATTTTGTCCGTAGCCTTTGTACTATAGATCTAGTACACTCCCGTATGGCTACTCTTTCTCTATCCCACCATTTTTTCCAAATCCTAACTCCTCAATCTCATCCCCATCTCTACCACCAGAACATCCTTAACCCCTCCCCCAATTATCCTCCATGATCTCTCCTTTCCGATCATCACCAAAACCATGCCCCCCACCACCTGCACATCCCCAACATATCCCCTGATCATCCCCATTTCATCCCTTGCCCCTGCCCTGCAAACCCACTGGTGTAACCCCCGTACACCCTCCAACACCCCCATGCTGATGCTCATTCCCAATCCCGCACCTCCCCGATTACCCAATCATACCCTGCTGCTTGGGCTCCTCCCTGGATGCGGCTTTCAATTGTCAGTCTTACCAAAGTGGCCTTTACGCAATTGCCCAGAATTCAGCTTCTGAGGTAATAGCTGGTCTTAATCAGTTGGGCTTTGCGGCTTCACCCCTTGAAGCAGAGGCCCAAGTTGCTGTTATTTCTTGCTCTGTAGCAAGGAATTTTGCAAATGCCCACATTCTCTTCAAGTCCGACTGTCAAGAGTTGGTTAAGTGCATAAATAATCAAAATCTTTCCATCCCATGGAAAATTTTTCCAATTGTCATGAGGATTAGATGCGACTTACCTTTGCGAAGTAGATCGAGCTGGCGTTGGATCCCACGGAAAGTGAATGAGGCAGCACACCATGTCGCTGTGCTTACAGTGAGCTAGGAAGACGTGCCCCGAGGTTTGGGCTTCTAGCCCTCCATCTTCCCTGGTTCATGTTCTATCAAGAGATGGTTTACCTTGCCTTCCAACTGTTAATCAATCAGTTCTTGCACCTCCAGGTGCCCTAAGACATGCGCTCCCTGCTTGAGGGACGCTGCTGCGGCGGCTGTCTGACGAAGCTTCTGATGTCTTCCTTTAATTTGCGTTCTTGTATTCCGTTATGTCTTGCATCTCTTTAGGCTAGTTTAATGGTTTGCTACGTCTGTTCATAGTTCCTCTTGTCTTGGCTCCTGTGGCTTTAACTATGAACGCTTGGTTTCTCTTCAGTTTAGCCTTTTGGCTTTCTGTTGTTGTATGGTTGGGCTGTTTGCCTTCTTTTTATTAAATCTCTTTAACCCAAAAGAAAAATAAAAAGAAGAAGATTTGAATCACTATACTTGATTTATCTTGTTGAACAAGTATTTTCTGCTAAGGATTTCCAAGTCTGGTTTTTCTGCCAGATTTTCAAATCTATACTTGCATAATCTTGATTTCTAGTAGTTATAGATTGATAATTCATTCTATATGGGAAGTAATTTTGAGGGCCATTTGTTACTCAAGATCTATAGCCCAGTAACTATCCTTGTTGAACTGCACTAAAAAGGTGCTGAATCTTGACTTCCTTGTTAGCTTTCAAAACCAATAAATGATCGATCATGGTAAAAAAAAAAAAAAAACCATGAAAAAAAACTAATAAAAAATTCTTCTTTAGTCATCACAGTTTAATGACCAATGTACTAGCATGCTGCATTATATGAGGTAAAAATTCTTATAAGGTTGATTTTGAGTTTGGAAAACCAAGGAATATTGCTGAAGATCGAGCTTCTTCCAGTCCTATAAGAAAACTTTCAGTGGAGTATATTAATCACTCATTGTACTTGTTTCAGGAGAAACAAATAAACTGTTGTAGAGAATTGGATAATTGTATTGTATTCATCTCACCATGAGATTTATATAGGGTTACATCATGTATACAAAAGCCAATACATAATAGCTATACTAATCAATCACACATTACAAGTATGTCAATCGCATGCATTATGAGTCTGTCAATCGCATACATTACGAGTCTGTCAATCACATACATTATGAGTCTGTCAATTGCATACATTAAGCAATACCTATTGCATGAATAGTTATTATCATTTACAACACTCCCCATTGGATATTCCATGTCAATAGTGCTGCCTCTGCTATGCGCTTCTAAGTTGTCTTGTCAAAAACCTTGCCAAGTAATAAAAACCCTGTGGGAAAAAACAACCTTAGTCGAAGGAGAAAAAGAGCACAACGCGCGTGAATGTGGAGTAGTCGACATCCTTTCACACTCCCCCTTGTGCCGCTCAAACTCGGTGATGACTTTTTGAACGTTGCCTCACTAAAAACATTGTCAGTTAACAAAAACCCTGTGGGAAAAAAATAACCCTGGTCAAAAGGCAAAAAGAGCACAACACGTCCTTCACTCTTCGAGATCGAACATGTAGACATCATACCTCCCCCTGATGTCAAGGTCTCCCCTTGATTTTTACAATTATGGGAGTTCGGATAACTTTCTTAATCTGATGCTCTTCACATGTTTCTCGAAGGTGGATTTAGGTAATAACTTGGTAAACAAGTCCGCTACATTATCCTCTTAACGGATTTGATTCACTTCAATATTTAGAAGTGTTTGTTGTTGCTGATTGTAAAAGAACTTACGCGATATATGCTTGATGTTGTCACCCTTGATGAAACCTAACTTCATTTGCTCCATACAAGCTGCATTATCTTCATAAATGCATGTAAGTTCATTTATGGTAGACTTCAAACCACAAGTTCCTCGAATGTGTCTAACTACAGACCTTAGCCATATGCATTCTCACACGGCTTCATGTAGAGCGATAATCTCTGCATGATTTGAGGAAGTAGCAAAAAAGGTCTGCTTTGTAGACTTCCAAGATATCGCAGTGCTTCCCATGGTAAAGACATAACCCGTTTGGGGGTAACCTTTGTGAGGGTTAGAGAGATACCCTGCATCAGCAAAACCCATCAAGACATCATTGCCATTTTGATGGAAGGGAAGAGGAGCACGGAAGGTGGTGTTTTGCCTTGTGGAGTCCGTTCCCACACTTCCGTTATTTCTTTTCTCTCTGTAGGGATAGAATAAGCTCATATCAATTGTACCTCTCAAGTATCGAAAGATTGTCTTTATGCCAATCCAATAGCAACGTGTTGGCTCAGAACTGTGTCGAGCTAACAAGTTCACTGCGAATGAGACGTCCGGTCTTGTGCATTGAGCTAAGTACAATAATCCGCCTATTGCACTTAGATAGGGCACTTCAGCCTCTAATAAGTCTTCATCCTCATCCATTGGATGAAACGGATCTTTTTCAGGCTCAAAACTACAACCGATCATGGGAGTACTCACAAGCTGTGCATTATCTTCATTAAAGCGCCTTAGTAATTTTTGAGTATATGCTGACTGTTGGATCATAATCCCATCACTACGGTGCTCGAGTTCTAGTCCGAGGCAAAACCATGTTTTCTCAAGATCTTTCATCTCAAATTCGGATTTCAAGTACTTAGCAGTTTCCTTTAACTCATCTAGAGTTCCAATTAGGTTCATGTCATCGACATAAATTGCTACAATTGTAAATCCGGAACTTGTCCTCTTTATAAACACGCATGGGCATATTTCATTGTTGACATATCCTTTCCCAATCAAGTAGTCACTTAGACGGTTATACCACATCCGTCTGGATTGTTTCTATCCATATAGTGAGCGTCTCAATCTTAATGAAAACGTGCTCCATGGTTTAGAGCCACTTGACTTGGGTAATTGAACTTCATCTGGAACCTTTATATATATCTCTGAATCTAGATCCCCATAGAGATATGTTGTAACCACATCCATAAGCTGCATGAAAAGTTTTTCAGAAACTACCAAACTGACAAGGTAGCGGAACGTTATAACGTCAATTACGGGAGAATATGTCTACTCGTAGTCTATTCCAGGGCATTATGAGAAACCTAGTTTGCGCCACAAGGCGGGCTATGTATCTAACAACCTCATTTTTCTCATTACGCTTTCTAACAAATACTCATTTATGGCCAATAGGCTTTATACTTGGGCGTGTCAGCGTTGTAGGCCCAAATACCTGTTTCTTTGTTAGTGAATCCAATTCAACCTGGATCGCATCTTTCCATTTAGGCCAGTCTGCTCTTCGTTGACATTCCTCAATGGAGCGGGGTTCGATATCATCGCGTTCTATAATTCCTTGAGCAATAGAATATGCAAACAACTCATCAAGAATAATAGAATCTCAATTCAACGTCTCATGTACACTAGTGTAATTCATGGAGATCACCCTATTCCCTATAATTGGTTCTAACATTGGAGCGTCCCCCAATGATGTCTCTTGGACATAACCATAATCCGGAATATCTTCATGAGACGGGTTATTTATGTCGATGATTAATGGATCTTTCTGTGTCAAACTCGCTTTCTTTCTCGGGCGAGAATCTATCAAACCTTTGGGCCTCCCACGTTTCCTTGTTGGGAGCCCGGCCTGAGCCACATTGCCATCACTATTAGTGGTGGAGGCGCCATGCCCAATACCCCTAGGGGTAGCGCTATGTCCATGATTTTTAGGGACATCAATCCTTACAGACACGTTTGCAGCAAGTATATATAATCTTGTTACTTTAGCGATATCAGAAAATGCATTAAGCATAGAGTCTGCTACGTTCTGAAGATCGAGAATTCTCCGTAGTTCAATTTCGGACTGTGCAATTTGGGGATCAAGATGAGACAAAGTGGGGACAGACCATGATAATTCCTGTCATTCCTGTTGAACATTATTTTTCCTATTTCCCCCAAACGACAGAAAGACTGTCTCATCAAAGTGACAATCCGCAAATCTAGCGATAAATAGATTGTCTATCAAGGGTTCTAAGTAGCGGATAATGGTTGGAGAGTCATATCCAACATAAATGCCTAATCGTCTTTAAGGACCCATTTTGGTGCGCTGTAGCGGCGCAATTGGCACATAAACTGTACACCCAAATATGCGTAAGTGTGAGACATCAGGCTCATATCCAATAACCATCTAGGACGCAGAAAAGGGTTGAGTGGCAGTAGGCCTCAGACGAATGAGTACAGCTGCATGCAATATTGCGTAACCCTAAGTAGAAACAGGGAGATTGGGGCGCATAAGCAATGCTCTAGCGACGATTTGAAGTCTTTTAATGGCAGCTTCTGTGAGACCATTTTGGGTGTGAACATGAGGAATAGTGTTCAACCTCAATCTCAATGGACATGCAATAATCATAAAACATTTTTTATGTAAACTCTCCAGCATTGTCAAGACTAATTGACTTAATGAGATGATCAGGGTGGTGATCCCTTAATTTAATGATTTGTGCTAGGAGTTTAGAAAATGCAGCATTTCTTGTGGACAATAGTATGACATGTGATCATCGTGTCGATGCATCAACCAACACCATAAAATATCTAAATGTTTAGCAAGTTGGTTGAATAGGTCCACAAATAATACCGTGGATTCTTTGTAAGAATGGAATATTTTCTTTAGTGTCCATTGCATAGGATGGTCTCGATCCTAATTTTGCTAAAGAGCAGGCTTTGCAAAATGAAAGATGGGCTTTAGAAGCAACCAGGGAAGTATCTGGTTGAGCCACGAACTCACAATTGACTTTAGAATTAGAAAAATGAACCAAGGAGGTCTTGGTGGCGTTAATACCACTTTTGGGCAGCAGGGGGTAAGCAGCGCTAGCCCTACCTTGGATTGAATTTTGGTTCTGACTTCTTTTCTTTTTGAAAAATGGATGTCCGTGTGAAGTCTTTAATATACAGATCATCATATCACAACCTGGGTGTCCCAAACGGTCATGCCAAAGCCTATATGTGTCAGAATCCCATAAGTCATCTCTCATGACATGGTTGGATTCAATAATTCAAATAGTGGTTGCATACAACCCACTAGAGCAACACATAAGTTTATCTAATACTCGTTTATGTCCGTAGTCATTAGAGGTGATGCCAAGGAACTCTTGTCCATTCTCACAATGTATTTCCACGTGAAAATCATTGGCTCTTATATCTTTAAAACTCAATAGGGTTCTTCTAGCTGTAGGAGCATATAGAACTTCGGTGACATTAATACTTGTACCATTTGGCAACATAAATTGTGTTGGTCTTCGACCATGAATCAATTGTGATGGTCCAACCATCGTAGTAACAGAAGATCGACTAGGCGTCATCCATAGAAATAGTTGCCTATGTCGCAATATAGTATGTGTGGTGCCATTATCAACAAGGCATTCCAACTCTCCAGGAAACATACTGAAAAATAATAAAGTTCGGATTTAAAACATGTCCATGACATCGAATAATAATACGATACTTTATTAATAAAGATAGCTAATGATTACATCAAATGTCCCAAAAAGTCTAATCCAAAATAAAAACAAACTAAGACATATTGTAGTCACTCTATCCATTTGGTAACTCCAATCAAATATGACCAGGAAAGTAGAGAGAGATGTTGGAAGAGCGAGGCTCTCTTAAGTACCATTAATCTCAATGACTTTCCTAGACATCATATTTTATTGGGTGCACCACATAAGAAAGAATTTAATACAATTGTCATTTATTGACTAAGGCATATTGCCATTACAAAAATTCTTGGAAAATAAAATGACTAATCTAATCAAAGTCTGCGGCATCTTTGTGCACTTCATCGTCAGCTTTGAAGTCCTCTATGGTGAGATGGATGTCTCCACCATTTTCTTCTTCTTCTGCAAGGTACACTTCTTGCTCCCTCAGATCCTTGTATACCCTGTATCTTGAAGCTAGTTGCTCGCTTGTCTTGCATTGCTTGAACCAATGCTCACTTGATCCATATAGATGACACATGTCATTGTGGTTGCCTCCCTTTAACTGAGGTGCACGTTGTGGGCGTTCCCTAGGAGGGTTGGTGCCACCATCACGACCCATGGTGCCTCCACCACGACCAGGGATACCACGACCACCTCTCCCACGTGTGGCATTGCCACTACGTGTATCCGCACCAAACCTACGGTTTTCGTTTTTGTTAGGTCTGTTATATGGACCCATACGTCCCTCATATCCCTTATTCTTAGGGTTCCGCTCCTTGCGCCCTCTTTTGGGTGCATTATAATTCGCCTCATGAACACTTTTAGTTCCAATGGGTCTTGAATTATAATTTCTCACGAGTATGTTATCATGTTTCTCAGCTACAGATATGAGATTGATAAGCTGATGAAACCTCGTGATCCGTCCAGCATTGACTTCAGTGCAGTATTGCTTTGATACCACAATGGCTGAAACAGGGAAGGTGGAGAGAGTTTTCTCAATTAGCTCTTGCTCTGTGACATGTTGTCCACAAAACCTCAACATGGAGTGTAGGCAAAGAGCTTCTGAATTATATTCAACAACAGACTTGAAATCAGCAAAGCGCAGATTATTCCATTGAACCTTCAAGTCAGGGAGGAGTGAATCTTGGACATTGTCAAATAGCTCTTCTAGCGCTACCCATAGCTCTCTTGCATCCTTGATCGACATATACTCCAATCTGAGTGCCTTGTCCATATGGCGTCTCATCAAGATAACTATTAGAGCATGCTTTGCAAGTGTTCGCACGAACACACGATCCGGGTTAGGTGTCTGGATTATGTGTAATATTCCCTTTGAAGTGAGGTGGTTCACAACATCGGTTACCCACTTGTGGTAATCCGAGCCTGTTGAGTCAAGCATGGGAAAGTCGAGTCTAGGTTCATTCGACATCCTGAAAATAAGAAGAGAAGATATATTAGTTTCAGAGCTAAACTTTCACAAAAACTAAAATAATAAGATTTCCGAGCTATGCTACCAAGAAAACAATTTCCAAGAATCTCTTTTGAATTAGACCAAACAATAATGTTTTAATATGGTCACAATTTGATGCTTACGGACGCTCTTAGTCCGAGCATTATGAACACTCTTAGTTCATACGAACACGTACTCTTAGTTAGTTAAGCGTGAATTCCTACAATTCCGCTTTATTAAATAATCGAACTCATGTTCTTATATTGAAAATCCTGCAGAAAATAAAGGAATTTAAAAGACAAGAAAGCAGGAACTTTAATTTTTAAAACTTACTTGTTGAAATTCGGAGCAGATTCGCTTCTAAACAGTTCCCACTTCAAATGGTGTACAGATCTCAAAACGTCTCCAATAGGGCTAAAATTTAGAGGTCAGATAGAAGAGACAAAGACGAATAACTTTGATGAAGAAAGGATTTTGATCTGAGGTCCCTATCAAGATGTTTCGAGGCGTGCAAACAGGCTGATCTGCACAGGAACGAGGGTGCTGCTGTGCTGCAGGGGCAGCAGGCGTGCGACGAAGCTGCAGGGGTAGTAGGAGGCACACGGGTGCTCAACGGCTGCAGGAGCAGCACACCGTGTGGCTAGCAAGGGCTAGGAGCTTGCGGCAGTTTTTGGTGAAAGAAATTTCGGGTGTTAGGGTTTTCTTTTTTCCTGGCTAGGGATTGGGTTAGAGTATCGTGCTGATAACGTGTTGTAGAGAATTGGATACATGATGACATACTTGTAATGTGCGATTGACAGACTCGTAATGCATGCACATTACAAGTATGTCAATCGCATGCATTACGAGTCTGTCAATTGCATACATTAAGCAATACATATTGCATGAATAGTCATTATCATTTACAACATAAACAGATTACTTATTCTTGTTCGCTTGTAAGCATGATACTGATCGATTCATGTATATTGGTTTATTGTTGAACAGTCGAAACCATAGCTACAATGGGGGCATTTGTACGTTTATGCAAGTGGTGTATGCAATACAGCCTCCCCGTGGAAGCTTTACCTTGAAAACGCTATAAAAGTAGAGAAAGGCTAGCTAGGATAGGAGAAAAGAACTGTTTAATATACACTTTTTTTTTTTTTAGAATAATTTATCCTTGTTTCTTCGTAGGGAGGTGAAAATAATATGCACTATACATTAAACTTGGATATGTAGTACGTTATTAGTTATATATTTGCCCATGAAAGGTAATGGTTGAATCAACTTCAACCGTACGTATAACTGCTCGAGATCGAATGAACTTCTATTATGAATATATCCTCCACAGTGGAGGAATTTATACCTGTTCATACAAATTAGTCATGTCGATCATGCATGAATAAACTGAGTAATGAGCAATAGAGTATCTGATTTGATTGAATTGTCAAATGAAATTTCTAGTGTTGATTGAAAGCTAGCTAAGAAGGCTCATTACAAGAGTAACTTGAACAAGAAAACACGCACAACTACAAAAAATATCGATGACGATTCTCATGTTCTACCAAATAACTTGAATGTACTAGTACCACAAGACATCAATCTTAGGATAAAAACAAACTCTAAGAACTAAATTTGAAACTTTCACATGATGGTGCAACCGTCGGCCGTCGGTTCATCACTAAAAGGGGAAATCTGTGGAACGTGTGCTGGTTGTTGAATATCCACGTTCATTTGACCCATTGACACATTGGATGTGTTGGTATGATCCATCCGGCCATAATGAGCCTTTGTCTGACCCCTTGGATACTGACCCATCTGGTCGTTCTGGTCATACGCGGCCACAATCTCATCCCTTGCATATTGACCGACCTGACCCATCTGGTTTGACTCACTAATTGTCAGACCTCTTGGATGTTGACCCATTTGTCTAGACTCGCCCCTTCTGTTCATATTTTCACTTGGTCCTCCTAATTTTATTGCTTTGCCTTGTTGGCTGCTGCCTCTGCCAACTTCTCCCATTTTGCCTTTGCTCTTGCTATTTGCATCTGGATTTTGTTGCTGCTGCTGCTGCTGCTGGTGATGAATAGCCTTGGGTTGGTCCTTGTCACCATCCTTTTCACATTTGTTGTTGTCATTGTTCTCATTGTTATTAATCGACGTGTTCTTCAAATGGTCATTGAGTTGTGCTTCACTATTTGTGCTTTTTTTCTTTTTTGACCTCCAAAAACAACCGCAGAATCCTTCACTAGTGGTGTTTGAAGAATCCTTCTTTGCGGACTTTTGAAGAAGCTCCTTCAGCTCCTCGTGCTTGCTTGCGTCTACTTCCCCTGTAATCTCCACTATTCCGCTCTCTAGACAAAATTTCGAAACTTGGAGACCTACATAAACGCCATGCATATTTCCGACAAATTAGTTGAAAAAGAAAGGGGACGATTATATCAAACACCTTTTGAACAATACTATAATTAATATGTATATATATATATATATATTTTTTTTTTTTTTTGTGTAAAGAAATTTCAAAATTAATATGTGTGTGGTAGAGCTAGGAACATACCGTAGTTGTCTGCAATATGTTTCTGAAATTTTGGTATTGCTTTTCTGAGTTTACGTTGACAACCAATACATGGACAGTTCACATTGAGATCAAGAGTAAACTTCTGCAAGTATAAACAATAAGCCAGTTAAACAATAGTTAAAACAGAGACAGAAACATAGAATTAAACGTTAAGCTTGGTTTAGTAACACAATGTACGTACCGGTGGCTGACTCATGATTCTTGATCTGCGAGCAACTGAGAGAACTCAAAGGGCTTGTTATTGCAACAGCAAGAACTTTGTTTATTATGAGGTTTGGGGTATATAAAGGTGCTTAAGAAGCACGATTTTTTCTGGTTAAGTTGATTCTGAAATCTGAACTATCCTTGTTGTACATGCATGGTTTCCCAAGTTAGTTCTCTTGCGAGATTTGAATCACTTAAACTTGATCTCCAAGTTATAATTTTAAGATTAATTTTTCGGGTAAGTAACCTATATGCTTAGAATCCTAGTTTCCTTGTAGCACGAAGAATCTGAAGATGCCATACTCCCCGTACATGGATAGTTCTCAGAAGGTTCATCTTCACAGTTCAAACCCATTAATAGTCATGTTTAAGAATTAATATTAAGGTCCATCTTATTAAGTCTAACAGAGAACAAGAAGCTCTAGCGTTGCTGTGTTTCACTTGGCTGGTGGTGTGCGGGATTGGGAGCTTTTGTTTCTAGGCACAACAGCAGCGGCGCCAGCGGTTGCAGTGGCGGCAGCGATGCTGTGGAGAAGGACGTTTTCTCCTCTAGGGTTGGGCCTTTGTGGGCTTTTTGGCCCTGGTCTTGGTTCTGGGCCAAAAAGGCCTCTAGGGTTTTAGTTGGACTTGTTGGGCATTGCTGATCTGGGTCGATATCTCTAGGGCTTTTTATTTTATTTTAATGTTGATCAGTCTTCCTTTTTTACGAAGGAATGTCAGGTCTTTTTTTTTTTTTTTTTTTTTAATTTTAGTGGGGAAGATCGACAAGGAAACTAGAATCTTTCTTGTTCCTTTTATTTCTCTTCAGAGTTCTAAGTTTTCTTGTTTTGGACTTAATCCAAAAAGGTGGGTGCGTTTGTGCTTATGACAGTCCTTTCGGCAAACTGTTACTGTACAATTTGCTAAACTTGATAATAGTATGACATTTTCAACTCCAAAAGATCTTGATTAAGGCTCCATTTGGGATTGAGTTTTTGGGCTAAATCCTGCTTTTTCTCACCATTTATGACTCATAGCCTGTTTGGTAAGTATTTTAAATCTGCGTTTCTTTAACAATTGCGGCCGGAAACCGCAAAAATCAAAAGCAGCGGAGGACCTGCTTTTTCATATCACTGTTTTGTGGACGTTAATCCAATAACCAGTACCTTGATGAAATTCCAGAAACATCCCCACTGAATTCAAAAATTGACCTCAGAATTTCCAGTTCTCTCTTCTTAGGTTTCATGCGTGTTCTTGCTCTTTTTCAGCTCCTCACCCCTCACCTTCATTGTTCTCTCTTACAACTTTTCACTTCTCCTTTGATAGAGCAGTCGGTAAGAATGGCAGAGAGCAGTAGCTCTCGCATATGGTGCCATTTTAATAATCAATTTTCTCATGTTCATTCTTTCCCTCTTTCTTCAAATCTAGGTTTTTGCCAATTTATTTCTTAAAATTAGTCATGAATTTGTGAAATGTTTCTTGTTTTTGTTCACTCCAGTCCTCACAGGCCTAATAAAGGAATCATCACCTCAATTCTTTTGGTATGAATTTCTATGCTTCTTCCATTAAAGTATAGGAGTGGGTTTACCCAGAAATGAGGTTTCCCATAATTGGGTTAATCTATTGTACCATACGAATAAGATTACCCCACAATTATTATATCCTTGATATATATAGGCATGTATATCAAAAATTGAAAAATAAGTAAAATGATCGATGTCCATTTAGAAATTATGCTTTTAACATTAACTTTACCAAACACTCTTGCAGTACTTTTTTTTCACCTCAACACTTAAATATGTGATTTACCAAACACTCACTTATATTTTTGACAGCGGATTATTTCTACAACTGACTTTAAAATATTCCAACTCCAATAAACTAAGCCTAAATGACTATATCGCTTGCACACAGGCCTAAAAATCTTCAGCAAGACCCCAAAGCTAGACTAAAATTCGAAAATCCCTTCTAGCCTTCAAGTGGTATATTCCAATGTGAAACGTTTAAGAATCAAACCAATACTTGTGCAAGTGAACAGTAGACTAATTACCATGATCTGATTCAAATTGAAATTCCCTACATTTGCACTGATTTTGACTGAATGACTTGCAGAATTTCTGTAACATTAATTAATCACTTGAAATCAAATTTAATATCAATGCTCATAGAGCCCACATACTTGATTTAGGTGTTGGGAATGACCTAGATTCTATACCCCTCCCACCCACTAATAAGATGTTGATGGCTATGCTATGTTAATCATTTGTATGCAAAAACGTTCAACAGCTTCAGATGGCTCAATTCAACATAGTGTAGTGTAGTGAGGCTATTGAGTTATAAGTTTGAATACAGAGTCATGTTGAAAAGTTCTTCCATTCCCATAAGAAGGAAGAGAGGGAGTGCATTGCACTAGATCAATATCCCTGTTTATTAAGTCTGCAGGTGACAAGAAGAATGTTTGTGGATAACAAGCAGTCAATCACGATTCTCTTAGTCCAGGTACTAGGCTACTAGCCATTCCAACTTAAATGGTTGAATCACTTGCTGCATCATATGTATCTGTGTTCTTCAGGTCGATTTTGAGTTTGGAAAATAAATGAGTATTGCCGAAGAGTTCCTCGGATCTGAGAAAAGTTTAAATCACCGTTCCTTTCTGCAAGTGTAGCAGCACACTAATGACTAATCACCATGATCTCTTTCTAATTGAAATCTCGCTGCTGATTTGCACCTGATCTTAGAGTTATGTGGACTCATAAAATTTCAGTAAACATGCTTTAATCATTTGAAATAGTTTTTAATATGATGCTCATGAAACCCACATATCTGATGAGTATTTAGACCTAGATTTCATTCAACTTTTCCCCACCCACTAATAAGATGTGGATGGCTTTGCCATGATAATAGTGGACTCAATCATATCCAACAGACTGAGTAGATATAGTAAATCCCACAAAAGTGGTATAAAGCCTATCCCAACTATGAAATTTTAAGAGAAACTCTGTTTCAGATTTACTAAAGATATTACATCCTGGTCAGTTAATTTCATTGAGTCACGACCCAAAGAACTTACAGCTACCAAAATTTTGAATGTAAAAACGTTCCAACTGCTTCAGATTGGTTCAAAACAACTTATTATAGTATAGTGAGTGTGAGACTACTGAGTTTTAATTTGAATTGCTCCTCTCTCTATCTCTGTTTTAATTTGTTAGAAACCAATTACTAAAGTTCATTCTTGTTTTTATATAAACGTCAAAATGTGGATAATAATCTGCAGTTAGTATCTCCTTCACGGATCAGCTGTCATGAATTCACTGACTTGATTAGAAATGCTTCTAAGCCCCCACATAATTGACTGTGTTAAAGAACGGCCTAAATTTCAAAAAGGTCATGTGTTCCAATCTAATTCTACTATTGATGGACTAGGTGGTGACTTGTGAGAAATGCAAGTCAAAAGTGGACTTAATGATTTTCCCGCAGATAGAGATTGTTGCTTAAAATATCCCAAGTTGCATCCAACACATAATGCACCATTGAGTACAATGGGGCACCACCTATTCTTAATTCTGCAGCCCCATACACATGATCTAAAGAGATGTAAAGACCATCTGACATTGACTTCACAACCTTAATATTCTAATCACAGACTAACCAAATTGATTAGAAAATTCATCAAAGGCTTTTCCAATGTGATGAGAATTGAGAAGGTAGTCATTACCATTGGTACTGGTACCAAAAGGAACAAAACTTACCCATGAATTACCAAGTAACATGAGCAATGGTACTTCCCGAACCTTGCATTGCTACCAAATATCATAGACAGACATCAATACATACCACTAGTGCACTTCTAGTCTACTACTACCATGTGATCCAAATTCTACTACTTATTAGCAACAACTAGTTTTACATGACGCTGCAACTGTTGGCATTCTCATCACTGAAGAAGTTAGTGTAAGGCTCAGATGGCGCTGCTGAAGGCATTGGCTGATGGGGCATGTAGTTCATCGGTGGCTGTGGCCGCGCATACATCATGGGTTGGTACATGTCATTCCCATTAGCCCTTTGCTGCTGCTGTTGCTGGTTCATCATCATAGCCATATATTGCTGCTGCTGGAGCTGTTGTTGCTGTTGCTGGAGTTGCTGGAGCTGCTGTTGAGTATAGGGATTTCCGGCATTTCCCATCCCTTGATAATAGCCACCGCCACCGCCACCGTTCATCATCCCCGGTGCAGGTAGTCCTTGTACTGCAGGCACATTGCCCATCTGACCCATACTGCCCATTGGGTAGTTACCCATCTGGCCCATATTCTGACCTCCACGCCCCATTTGGCCCATTGGCCTCATCTGCCCCATCTGACCCATATTGCCCATTTGGCCCATATGCCCCATCTGACCTGCCTGGCCCATTTGGCCCTTTTGACCCATTTGATGAACATCTCCACCATTGCCACCACCACCTTTGCCTCCTTTGCCTCCTTTGCCTTCTTTGCTTCCTTTGCCTTCCTTGTTGCTTTCTTTACCTTCTTTGCCTCCTTTCTTATGATTCATGACATCAATTTCCATGAAATCATCATACTTGTCACCACCTTTTTTACCTCCCTTGCCCCCCTTGTGGTTTCCATCACTCTCTTTTTTACTGGTGCTTCTGCTAAGCCACCCAAGCAACCCACCCTTTTTACCCTCACTTTTGTCTTTACCTCCTTTACCATCTTTACCCCCCTTGCTCTTTTTCTTGCTCTTGCCCTTCTCATCATCACCTCCCCCTTTCTTTCCTCCCTTGCCATCCTTCTTTTCCTTATTTCCACCCATACCCTTCATCCCTTGCATAGGGAAATCAATAACCTCACCTTTCTTGACAGACCCTCCTCCCCCACCACCACCACCTCCACCACCTAACTTCTTGCCGCCCATAGCATTCATATTGACCATCCCACCCGGCCCGTGTGGCCCATGTCCATTATTACCCATCACAGGCATCATCTTCCCATAAGGCCCTTGTGGCCCATTTGCACCCATACCAGGCATCATCATCATCTTGTTGGGTGGTAACTGATGTCCATGGCCATGGCCATGACCATGGTTAAGCCCTTCTTCCTCATCATCTTCATAATCCTCATCATCAAACTCCTCATCATCATAATCATCATCATCAAACTCATCATCAAACTCACCATCACTGAACTCCTCCTCAGCAGGCAAAGTGAACTTAACAGACTTGTTCTGCTCCTTCGTTGGCATCATCACCTTAGCCCCTTTCATCATCTGCTGTTGCTGCTGAATTTGTTGCTGGACATTATTGCCCTTCTGTTGGTTTCCACCACCACCACCACCACTCTTCTGAGCCTTGTTACTACCATTGTCTTTTCCCCCTTTGCCATGATTCTCCATTGACATGTTCTTGAACTGGTTGGGGTTGAACTGCTGGGCTTGGGAATTACCCTTCTGTCCTCCTCCTCCTCCCCAAAGCTCTGCATGTTTGCCTGACTTTTCAAGCTTCTTGATGATTGTGGCTGGATCTACGTTTCCTGTGACAGTCACTTTGCCTTGCTCTGCATCTATACTAGTAGTAAACACACCTAGAGCACCACCATTTAAATTAGTTTCAGACACAAGAAAGGTGAAAAATTTAACAGATTTGACATTGTACAAGGTAAAATTACTGAGAAAAGGAGTAAACTTTGGGGTTAAATTAAGAAACATACCATCAATTTTCTGCACCAATTTCTTAACTTTCTGCTTACAACCGTCACAGTGAATGTTCACTCTGAGAACACAGCTCTGCAAGTAACAAACAACCCCAATTTAGCAAACTATAACACAGAACTAAAAGTAAAAACAGAGGAATAAGAACAGTAGCACTACTAAAGTAGAGAGCTTTGAAAAACTCGGAACAAATGGTTAAAAGGGTATACCTGAATCTTCATGAAGTCTTGCTTATTCATTTTCTTTATGAGAGTGAGAGAGTCTCAGAAATGGGCAAATGGTTTTGGAGTGTGTGTGGAGCTGAGGATATAAGAGAGAGCTAAGACCTTAGAGTCGGTTGGTGAGCATTGAACACTGGTATATTTTTCTTTAGCTTTCTTGCTCTGTTGGGTTTGTGAAACGAACACACACTCTTTTCAAGTTTTTATATATTGATAAAAGCCTAAAAGCGACAGAGAGACAGAGAGGAAGAGTGAAGTCGGTTACTCCGGCAGCAAGGCATATAAAAAATTGAAAAAGAACAACTGGTGGTAGCTTGGCTTTACACGGCTCTCTGTAAAAATTTCATGTCCAGGGTCCAGAGTACAGGGCTTTATAATTTAAATTTAGGGACCTAGGGGAGGTGCTTAGCTTGATTAATGTTGTAAAAAATGGAAGATATATTAGAGGGACTTAGTAGAGATGAATTAGCTATGGGCCCTCTGATGTTCTGGGATCATGAGCCGTGATGGTGGTGGGGATGAACACTAGGCTCCAAAGGCTGGCCCTTTTCCAACCCACAGCTTGATTGATCAGTCAAATGTCCTACTTCAATTATAGTGTAAGCTTCAATCAATGTAGCTAGTGCATAATTCATGTCTTCTTCTCAATAAGTTAATACTGCTCAATTGCATGTGTTTTCCTTCGTTTAAAGTCCAAATTATAGGCTCAACAATTTTTTTTATTGCATTATTAATGTCTGCAATTGCAAGTGTGCAATAAATATTTAGTTAGTTGCATATGTTTTTTTTTGCTTTGCTTAAACTTCAAGATGGGTGGAGTGGGGCATTTTTTGGGCCGTATTTATTAGTTGCAGTTTTGCTTTTCACATATCTTTTGTAAAAGTATTGTGATTGAAGAAGATTTGGTGTATTAAAGTTCTGCTCCTGTTAATTTAGTATGGTGGGATTTGATGTCTCACGTTGTACTTGTGTACTGTAACAGCGAACGTTCAAGTCTACGAAACTATATTTTTGATGTTTTAATTTTGATAAGGTAGTTTTGACTTTTTCTCGATTCTTTTATTTTCTTCAACAAATTATGGGAGATGAGGAGACTTTTTGCCCTGTCTATTCCTTAATTTCAAGCAACCAAAAGACCGAAACTCCAAGATTCGTTTACAACTTGGGAAGAAACAACATGAGTTGAATCTTCATAATGATTGTATGAGAAATTCTTGATACATTACAACATTAAGTACATGAGATGGTAATGGACGGTCGTCAAACTTTCAAATTAATGCATCAATACTTAAACGTAACATAAACTTTTTAAGGCCCAGTACCTAATCCTATGTTTTCTTTTCTCATTTTTGCTACATGATTTGAGGATTACAACTCAACTTCAGCATAATCCCTACCTAATACACCAACAATAGGTTGTTCATCTTCTCCTTCCTCTAGTTATATTTTAGTCCTCCTCTTTTAGCTTATTGTCAAGTACAGCAAAGTAGGAATCTTTTAAGCCCAGCACGAGATTGGCAAGATCTATAGCTTATTAGCTCATCCCTATTTCCGGGTTAGTGTCCTCCATTCTTTTTTTTTTTTTAGACCTGTCAGTGGCCATGGTTGTCAGTTTGACCCTATTTGAACTGGGGAAAATATAGAATTGGACTAAGGGCACAATCGCCATTCAAGATGATGCCAATGAGAAATCGCCAAAAGCATTTCAAGCTAACCAGAGATCGTCAAGATCTTTCTCTGATGTGAAAAAAAGAAGAAGAGGAGAGAATGATGCTCTGGGTTTTGAGCCCCTTCTTTTGCAACCAAATTATTGGTTGTTTTCCTTAAAAGCCTAACCCCTGAAGAAATTGTTGTCCTTGTAGCTCTTCTTTATTTCTCTTTGGGGTTAAAAAGGAAACCAGAAAAGAAAAAATGTCCCATCAAGGATTTATCTTTTTCTTCTTTCTCTGGGTAGAAAAACCAAAGACAAAAAAAAATAAAAATAAAGATGCTTGCAATAGTGACAAAAAGGAATCCCCCACCACACACCACAAAGTTACAAAAGAATTTAACCCTATTAAAGATGGTTCATGCCTATCATTGGGTTGCTCACAATCAATGGCTTTTTAACCCTAATTTTTGACTAGTGAACTTGTTTAATGAGTGGAGATCCAACAAAAAGAAGGACAAGAGCTATAGTTTATGGGCATTTTGTGTGATACTGTGTAGGTGTGGTTAAATTATGCATTTCGTTAATCTTACTTTTATGGTTCAAATCTAATAGGCTGTGAACCAAAATATGTAGCCACTGTGTTGAACCCTGTGAAGTGAACATTCGAATTCTTAAAAGCAAGGGCAATGGGTAGAATGATTTGCTTTTAGATCATTCATAATTAAAGAAGCAACGGATAGCATTCGATGTAGGAGTAGAATGGGTAAAACAATTAATCCATAAAGAATGATGGAATGATCCTACAAAAATAAAAATATGAGCGAAATTTATAAAAAAAAAACATAAAAAGTGAAATATCATACATAAAAAAAGATGGTGACAATCGGCGTTAAATATCAGGATGACAATAAGAGGCATATATCAAAGTATTGATGGCGCATGACTAATACAAGTTTTACTCGTAAATTTCAGAGCATAATACATGTGCCATTTTCATAATTACTATATACAGTTCAACTTAATTTTCCCATCTGTGTCATTAACTTTTCTTATTGTTTTTTCTCTAGTCAAATTTTAGAGTAAGAATTGATGTCATGGTCAAACCATTACTCTAGGGTTTGTTACACAATTTCTATTTTGGCAAAATAGAACTTTATATAAAGAAGAAGAAAATACAAGATGGGAGAAAGGGACATCAATCAGAATCTCTCCGGAAAAAGTTACACAATTTAGGGTTTGTTACATTCTAGAATTTATTACACATGATCTCATCGAATAGTATAAACCAAATATTTGAAGTTTCTCTCCGACTAATCTTGTTTTGTTGACAAACAGAACTAATTATTAAGGTTTGGACATCTTGTCTAATCCTGTAGTCTCGCTATCTATTTGGAACCTTATCTTCTCCAGCTCAAGCCACTTCATTTTGGCCATCTTCTTGCTCAGTTTCAGTTTTGCATGCATAAGAGCAAGTGCACTGGTTTGCCCTTGCCTGGTTATAGTCATGAAAAAGCTGACTAGGTGACTTTCTTTGCAAATCTTCTCTAAATCACAAATCTTGTGAGAAGTAAAGTCAAGCTTTTACCCCTTTGCGCCTGAGATCGGATCGAACCCTTTGATCTGTCTGAGCTCATCTCTCTCTTTCTTGTTTCAGAGATTTGAGAACAGGGTACTCGTCTTCAACGAAAGCTGGAATCTCACCTGCTTCTTATATACATATCTCTATGATTACCATGTGAGCAAGATATTTTTCAGAGGGAAATGGCCAAAAAATATCGGGCTTCTGTTCACCGATGATGGTTTCTGAGGAGGACGTAGCTGAACTGGGTCCCCAAAAACAGAGGGATGGGGTGTCCGGGGGACAATTAGGTCAGGGACCAGGGGGCAATTTATGGACTGATATGGTCACAGTTGTTAGGGTTTGGGACCCGAAAAATAATGGTCAGGTACAGTACTGGACTACTAGTTAAGCTTAATTGGTGAACAGTCACCTCCAGGAGCAGGCCTCCTTTATGTTTGGATTTGATGTGGGGTTATTACAGTGAATTAATTGTTTTCACCGGATCACGATTCACGCGTGTTCTGTTTCAAGTGTGTACCACAATTTAATTTCTTTAATCCAAATCTCTTTATTTATGGTCAGAAATTGATGCTTCCAAATAGATACTATCCTTTGACTTCTTTTATTTAAAAAACTAAATAAATTGGGATTTTCATAATTTTGAACAAGGTATTCAACAATAGTATGAACTATACGAACTAGCAAGTTGTGTAAATTTTGGCAATACAAAACCAATGAGTTAATCATATTCCTCGCTAGAGAAATACGGTGACAAACACTTTAGATTCATGTTAGATACTTATTCACTTCCAATAGCCTGTCTTTGAGAGGTATGGGGTCTTTTATGATGGCATTGTTGACTAATATTGCTCTGTATGCGTCTTTGTCTTTTATTTCACCAAAAAAGAAAATTTAAGTGAGCCGCAGAATTTAAGGAGTTTGTTGATGCCTCATTCTCTAATGGCATTGTGCACGCATTTCCCCCTCTCCTCTCTTTCTCTCTATAATGAATTGACAACACATCTTAATTTTTTTATATTAATTTTAAATATTACCTTTCATTCCAATCCAATTAAGTAGATCGAGTTGGGAGTTCAGAAATGCTGCAAGTCTCAAGTATTGATTTAGAAAGATCCATAAGGCCTCATTTGCTTCATGAAAATGAAAGTAATTTTTTTGTCTTTTCCATGAGAAGGGAAATGAAAATTTCCCAATAACTTTCGATTCAGATGTTTGGTAACCTAAGGAAAGTTATTAAAAAAGTTTGTAAATAATGTAATAAAATAATATGTTGTGAGTAATAAATGCAAGCAAAGAATGTGGGAAAGTGACTCCTTTGAGATTTGGAATGAACTACTTTCCTTCCTATTTTCCTTCCTTTAGGAAACAATTTCCTTTCCTTTTGCGTCCCAAATGCAGCAAACAAGTTTCATTTCCTAATGCTTCATTTCCACGAACCAAACATGGCATAAATGTTAGAAAACAACATAATATATCACGGAAAAATTGACCAAAAAATTATGACTATATTTTTCACATAAACTCTATATAGTATTGTCTAAATCCTAAATCTTAAAGAGAAACCCTACCTTGGCGGCTACCAAAGTGCAAACTTCTCGTCCGGCAGCGGCCCTGGCACCTCGGCTGGCCTTGGTCTCGCTGATGTCACATGGTTCTGCTGTCAGACGGGGACTAAATGAGCTGTTCCGGTTGTCCTTTGATTGGGTTGCTCAAGTTTCTGCAGGTGATGGTGGTTTTGAGTTTTCAGGCATGAGATCTCTGGGAGGTAGCCAATCTCGTGTTGATAGAAGCTGGGATTGACGGTGCTATTCGAATTCGTTTGGCGACGTCGATCGGGGAAGTTGAAATCGAGATGGATTTGGTGATGCAGCTTATGGCGGTGCTGGTTTCGTTGTGTTTCTTGTGGGGGTGTGTTTCGCAGGGTTTTTCAGGCATGGCTAACTGGGGCGATCTCAGGGCTGTGAGGATATGACGGAGCAGGCACTGGGGTAGGGCTGTGTTTGGTGATGTGGCTTGTTGCGGCGGTGGTTTCGTCATACTTCTTGTGGCGGTGTGTTTTGTCGGGTTTTCTAGCATGGTGAACTGTGGAGGACTCGAGGTGGCGGGAACAGGACGAAGCAGGCAAGGGGGTGGGGCTGCGCTGGTGGTTGGGTGATCTGGCGGTGGTGGTTGGATCTCGGGCCATGACATGCCTGCTGGGCCTTGAGTGAACCTTCCTCTTGGGCTACTTGGATTGCAGAATTTTGGGCTAGGGTTTTTGCCCTTGGCCCATCTTTATGTTTTTAGTTAGTCTAATTACAATAATTCCTTGTATTAGGAAACTAGGCATTTTTTTGCTCTATGTCTCTTTAGCGCCTCTAGAGTAGTACCGAAATATGATATCCGTTATTTCTACGTAGTTGAATGTAAAATGAGTAGGACTATATGTATGTACCACATGTGGGTACTACCACTAGCTTCTTGTCTGTCTATGTCTTAAAGGACAGCGGAATTGTATGTAACGGCCTATTCTGACTTATGAGGAATATAATTGTTGAATTTCATTCAAAAAAAAAAAATCCTAAATCTTAAATGCTATCCTCAATTTTTTTTATTTTTTTTGGCCAGTGAAATGCTTAATGATATCCTCTAAGTAAATCATATATACCGTAGACATCAAGGAAGAGGTGCTACACGTACAACAATCTTGTTCACAAATCATAATTACATATATAGATTGATAAAGTAATTAAGGTAAGATTAGACCAAATGAGAGACACAAAATGTACAAGGAACAATAGGGTCAATCCCAGCTAGGTGATTAGGTTTTGATTTACAAGACATAAAGCTTGATAAATGAGCTCAGTTGTCCAAATCTACCGTCAGTTGATGCGTTGAGGAACACCAACGAGCACTGGAGTTGAGCATGGTTCGATATCCTTGTGCAATAAAACTAATAGCTAGCTAGTGATTGATCTCTAATAGCTTGGCTAGGGTTCTTTGTTTTCTTAATATACGAGAAAGATGAAGAATGGGGTAGTGTGAGTGTGAGCGTGAGTGGTCTAGTACGGGGAAGATCAAATCAAAAACGAGATTGGAATCTCCAACAAGAAGTATGGTCATAGTCATCATTGATTGGCATGCTTTAGATCGCTCTTTTTAAGACTGAATCAGAAATCAACGAGTAAAGAGTGAGGACCTCTTGCTTTTGTCCCCTGCTTTGTTCTCATAACCCCAAACTCTCCAAAGCACTTTTCCTTCTTATCGGCTAACTTGTGTCGCACATATTCCCTCCCTTTGTCCAATTGTCCTTTGAACTTTCACAGTTCACACACGCACACGCACCCACACACGCACACGAATAGGAAGGATAGAAGAAAGATACATTATTATAAAACTATACATAGAAACGAAAACAATTTTAATCGAAGTTGCACATTCACAATTAGCAAATAAAATGACATTTTTTTTTTGTAATTTCGACAAGTATGACCAATTGGCTATGTGAATTTTAATCATTGTATTTAAAGCATGAATTTTGCCAAGGACTAGTAATTGTACGTAAATCTCAACAAAGTAAGAGAAATTTATTGAAAGAAAACCAAATGTAACAAGAATAAATAAAGAGAGAGACATAACCAAGTCGAATGGTTTTCTCACTTATTTTCTTAAAGTTAGTCCTGACATTTTAGAGAGCTAAAGCGAACAATTTAATTGTAGCCTCACATTCAATTAGCAACTATCAATCCAACAAACTATTATTTTTTAAAATAAAAATTTAATGCATCTATGTTGTACTTATAGATTATAACTCACGCAAAAACTTCTTTTATGTGTAATATTTTTTCTTCAATTAGAAGTTTTATGCATCTTTTATAGATTATTAAGCCACTCAAGAACTTCCTTTGCAAAAGGTGTATAACATTAATACCCAAAGAAAAAGACAAAAAAAAAATGAACCCAATGAATCTAGAACTTGCGTACTTCCAAAAACCA